>CM039307.1:111888544-112103811 GCA_022316695.1 Camellia oleifera | reverse complement strand
CTAAAATCCCCAGCAGAGTCGCCAGAAACTGTAGCACGTCCGCGGGGGACCTCGCTACTACAGTTCGGACTCAATTTTGTTGCGGTTCTAAATCTGAACCAAAGAGTCCAAATCCGGCAAATCGTTTGAGAAAACAGATTTTTGAAAAAGTAGCGCCAAACATGGACTGCTTTGCCAGATTACAGAGTCGCCACCTAAATATTTTATTTTTGGGAAATTTAGGAAACCCTGACTCAGTGCCGAAGGCCACATGTCCGTCATCACCAAAGTGGTCTTGGCTCGGGAGCTTGGGTACGATCGGGGAAGGTCAGCTATGAGCACCCCCTTTCGCCCGGTCCGAAGACCGGCCTCTACTAACCATGATATCCGTTTTTGAAAACTTTATGCATTCTTATCCCGGTTATTAGCCTAGATTTACTATGTTATGCGCACAGCAAACAAGTATAGACCAAATCGCCTAAGTTGGAACAAAACACCACATGTTTGTTTTGAAAATGATTTGCTACTCGCAAGTAGGCTAAAATGCAAGTTTTGCCACTCTCAAGCGGGTTTTTAGAAAAGACGATTTTGCCACTATCTAGTGGGCTTTAAAACTCACAGTTTTAATGTGTTGTCCCAATTTAGGTAATTCAACCTCCATCCACAGGCATTCATGCAGTTATATCACATAAGCACTTAGCCTCATGGTAAGCATGCTATTATGTCAACACTCACACACATGTGATATGCTAAAGCATAAAAGCTCACCTAGTACTCCGTGCCAAAACAGTAAACTAGTTAGCAAAACAATGCATGACCTAGTTCATATTGAATGGCTAATGCAACACAGGCAAGAATGCAGTTAGACAGGCTCGGCTATCCTAAGCATGGCATATGAAATGCTATCACATAGCACGTATTTAATTTGGAATTGAAAATTGCAATGCAGTTTGTATGATGTACCGAGCCCGGTGCATGTAAACAAATGCATGAATGCACGCATGCATTGCATAAGGTATGCTAAAATAAGTATGCCCTAATCCACCATCAAAGCAGGTAAATAAAAGGGAGAAAGAAATGGGGGTTGGAAGACATACACCCACTCACACACACTTATTACAATTCGCCCTCGCTCCGAGGGACCAAAATAATAATACAGTCCAAAATAATAAATCAACTATCCTAGCTAATTAATTACTACAGACCCTTAATTAATTAACAAATTAATTAAACTACTGAAAGCAGTAAAAGGCCTCGGGAAGAGGGATGCACGCATGCTCGGATCCGACTCGCCCGGAAAGTCCGCACCATGCCATTGCTGCCTCTGTTTTTACTGCCCTGCTTCTCCAAAAATTACCAAAGTCTCAGGAAACCTTCCTTGTGTGCTGATGAGTGCCACCGGCTAGAAGACATTCCCACCGGCTGCTTGTGGTGACCACCGGCTGCAATGGAAGTTATCGGCACAAAAAAATGTGCCGGTCGGCACTAAATTCCTGCAGGAGACAGTTTTGACAGCAACAGACAGCAGCAGTGCATGGTATGGAATTTTGGGACAAATGTTTGCACCAACCATACTCCTTATCATATTTGTGACTCAAGGGAGTATAGTCCTTGGTTCTCGGACCACCAATCGCGCATTTCGATGCGTGATGGCCTAAGAGCCAAGTTGTGCACTTTCAATGGGATGAAATGCAATGCATACAATCAAATCAAGGGGCTTCTACCTCCATCATGATTTGGTCAAGAGGTAGAGCATGCATGCTAATGCAATGCAATCCTAGGCATGCAAGCTAAGGATGCAAAATGGGCAATGTAACACACTTATGCAAAACATACAAGTAAGCATGCAAGTCAAGCATGCAAACCAAATGAAGGACGGACTTACACATGGATTAGGCAGCCCTAAGTAGGCCTAAAACAGTGGCCAAATGGACCAAAAAGGTAGACAAACATCCATGCAAACAGGCAAGCCAAAAGGCCTAAGGCTAAGGCACAAAGTAGAGCATTCAACCACCCCCATACATGACCATTCATGGCACATATCAAGCAACCAAAAACAGATTTTCAGCATGCTAAAATACACCTACAACTCACACACATGGCATCCCAAAAGCTCTAAACACACAAGCATGCATAAGGGGCATTTCGAGGCATAAAAGGGCGCACCTTTAAAGCATGAAAGAGATAACAAATACAAACATGTGAGCATGGATTAAGGTCTGAAATAACATGTTGGGTGGTTCCAAACCACTAAAATGATGCAAGCAACACATGCTATATACTCATGCACTTAAGGCTAGCAAGCCAAAATGCAAAGTGGCTATATAAGGCATGTCATGGATGGCCTAAACAACGAAAAACAGATATTATACATGACAAAATAAGCACATTTTCAGTGTATGACCAGCCACAAAAACAGAAGCAAGGTAGGCTAAGAAAGCATGCAAGATTACGGTAAATCACATGGATTTCAAAGCAAGTAGCACATGGAGTATGCAAACAATGTTGAGCCCTTCAACAATGTTGAAGAAGGGCTCAAAATAAGCCTATTCTTAGCTTACATCATGCTCTGAAACAGATCATACACAAGCCAAATATTCTATGCAAGAAACATGGCATACAAGAGGATATTGAGATAGGTGCTAGATGCAGCCACCAAACAGCAAGGGGTCCTCAATCAAACATGAAGAGGACCCAAAATAAGACTATTTGAAGTTTGGGTCGGAGCCCAAAAGTGCTTTCAAGCAAGGCTTAGATATGAAGCAAGAAATTGCAAGAAAAGGGAAGATGAGGACTTACCCTTGAAGACCAGCAAACCAGCACCTCTTGGACCAAGTTTAGGTGCTCCTAAGCTCTGAAGAACAGCCCCAAGTCGTTGGAAATGGAAGTGGTGGTGTTGTGCTATGGGTTGGTGAAGGAATGGCCAAGAATAATGGACTTTTGGAGGCTTGGATGGGATAGATATAGAGAGAGATGGATGGATATAGGTATATATCAGAATGTATCTATATCTCCTCTGGTTTTTTGTTCAAAACCACCAACCCTAGACAAAGGAGAGGAAGCCTCTCTTATATAGGCCAAGAACCAAGCTTCTAAGGCAAGCTTCAAAGGGTCAAAGGGTGCAAGGCTTGTTTAAGAAGCTTGGACAGCTGGTAAGGCTTCTTGAGGAAGCCAAGACAAAGGGGTCAAGGCTTCCTCAAGAAGCCATGAGCAAAGGGGCCAAAAATGGGGTTAAAGGCTCCAAAATAGATACATATATGCACGTGGATCGGGTTCTGTGTATCCCAGCTGGCACAGCTGGCACGCACCAGGCTTGGGGGGTGCAAAGGGTTCAGGTCGGCCAGAAGGTTTGATCATCGGCCGAAATAAAGTGCCGGTCGGCACTCTTTTCTGCCGGTCGGCTAAATAGAGTGCCGATGGATGATTCCTTGGTCAAAACATGGCCGGTGGGTATGCAAATCGAAGCCCCGGAAGTTAGCTTTCCAATGGCGCAAACCTTGCATCAAAATTCCTCCTGTGCAAAAAGTTATGCCCTTTTCCGTGAAGTCGCGCAGACTCGATCCAACCGGGATTATGCCCAGCTTCAACCAATCATATCGCCTCCACCCGGACTTGGCTTTGGAAGATTCTTGAGTGCAAAGTGAAGCCCCGGAAGTCTTCTTTCCAACGATGGTGGCCTCATAGCTTAACTCCAAGTATGCAATTGAATAAGCCCGATTTAGCGAGGGCTGCGCGATTCCCTTCTACCCGGATCTATGCCGAACTTCTCCCAAACCAGTTTTCTCCTCTCCTTTCCTCTTTTCTTCAACTCCAAACCCCTAGACAAAGTGTTTTGAAGGGCTTGCCTCTCCCCTTGCCGAAGGAATGGAACCTGTGCCCTGCGCATCTCTCAACACCGAGCAAACCATCAGTAATGCCCAAGTCTTGAGGGCGGTCAAAAATGGGGTGTCTACAGGTGTTTATCAGTCTCACATTACACTTTGTGAGATTAGATTCAGAACTGTGACAGGAGTCCGAACTGTAGGACCAATTCGCGCCTCTCTGAAAGGGGGGCACACGAAGAAAGTCGAGTTTACACATCTTTGCTCTCTGCCTCAGAGCCCGCCTCGACAACCCTTCTGCTCTCAGAGCCCCAGCCAGTATTATCTTCTCCGCTCTCGGATGACTCAAAATGCCAACTCGCTGCCACCTTCGAGTCACTAGTCTCAGCATCATCATCGCTTAAGAAGTCCCCAAATTTGAGAATCGGGGATTCAAACATGGCTGGCTCAAAGCCCTTCTTGCTGCTAATATGACATTGGCTATGCCGATTCCATACGAGCAAGTGGATGTTGAGCCATTGGAGTTTGACTCCGAGGATTAATTAGGGCCACAATAGTTATTTTTGTTTAAGGATTTTGAATGTATTGTTACAGCTTTTCGTTTAGTAGTTTTTATGTATGGCGACAGTTTTTAAGTTTTTTGCTAAGCATTTCCCTGCAAACTTATAGCGTTTTATCTAGTAGTTTTCACATGTAAAATGGCTACAGTCTGTGCCCAATTTACTAAAGAAAATTTCCTTTCTACTTTGCTATTATTTGTGCTTAATTTTGCTATTGATGCATAGTATTACTTTTTGCTTCTTTGGATAAAACATTCGTGTACGCTTGCCGATTAGATAATTAGGTAATTTAGTAATTTACCATCGTCGAATAGCCGATCAGATTAATAAATCTGCCCTTACCCTAGCCAATATATGAATTCCAAAGGCCGAATACCATGAGTTCAAGGAGTGGCTGCGGCACAAATCGATTGGCACTACGCCCAGGCGACTAATTTACCATCGTCGAATAGCCGATCAGATTAATGAATTTGCCCTTGCCCCAGCCAATATATGAACTCCAAAGGCCGAATACCATGAGTTCATGGAGTGGCTGTGACACAGATCGATCGGCACTACACCTAGGCGACTAATTTAATGAAACCGCCTCGGGGGCGCTGCATGTGTTAAGAATAAATAGGGTGGGTTCTTCGCGCCCATAATTCCACTTATTGTGCTCAGACTCAATTGAAACCAGTTTATTGTGGAAGGTCAGATAAACGCGGATGTCAAGTAGACTGTTCTTCAACAGCAGAGGAAAATGGTGAACATTGGCTGAGCTTGATACTGAAATGAATCGCAGCAGCGAGCCCGTACGCATGGGAAGTAGGACGTCCAGGGAACAGGAAATACGTCAGCCCTCAAGTCGTCAGAGTAGGTCACCCCGAAGGGAAAAACAGCAATGGAGCAGCTTCCCTCGACCGCAACCGAGAAATGAGTCTGATGCGACACCGCGACCGTTGAGTTTTGCGATTTTTGTGGGGAATAAACCGATGACGGAGGTAGATTCTATTATTAATGACCCAGGTGTAGCAGTCGAGTTCGCTCCGACAGATTTTTCCACTGGAAGTCCAGTAGTCGATGGTTGGTTGACAGGATTTTGAAGTGTTTCGGGAGGGCATCCATGGGCCGGTGAAAGGGCTATATACCGCTTATGAAGTCGGCATGTGCCTGGGCGCCGTGCGGCGAGAAATAGAGAAGAATGATGAACAAATTCAAAATTTGGAGGCTCGCGTGGAGAAGGCCGAGCATGAGCTTAGGAAGGCTTAAACCACCGAGCCACGTGCGGCAGGTCAATCTAACCCGGTCGTGGAGGAGAAAGTGACCCAACGGCTGATAAGTCATGCGATTGCCGATCGAGATACGGAAAGCATGTTTGCCGTAGAAAATGCGAGGACCATGGGTTACGACAAAGGCTTCCACGACGGCCGAAAAGTCGGGATAGACAAGACCAAAGAGAAACTCGCAAAGGAGGTTTGCCGATGCGAGAACTGGGGCTTTAGGCACAGGTGGATTAAGGCTCTTCAAGCTGTAGAGGCTCTCCAAGAAGCAGGAGTTGAATCGGCGTCGCTATTATACCAACGCCATCATTTTCCTTATTGTGCTTTTCAAATTGAGAACAGCGACGACGAGGGTGACGCCGAATAGAACTGAACGTATTGTAAACGCTCCAACGTACTGAACCGAATGTATTTATTGGTTATATTGGTTAATTTAACAAAATACACTACTTTAAACGTTTGTGTGTTTTGAGCGTTCTGTAATAACCCGACCCTCGTACATGTTTTCTGGTATACTTTCAATCCCCTCTTCTGTGCATTTATATGCTTGTTGTGAAATTAAATTTAATTAAGTGAAACTTATGGTTATGGATTTCTATCTGTTTAATAGAAGAAAAATCTGTCACAATTATAATGTTTGGATCAGAAATTGAGAGCCTTAGAGGCTTAATAATCTGAAATTGATTTTACATTTGAGATCAACATAATTTTTAAGTTATAATAAGCATTTTTATAAAAATTTGATTTTGGATGATTAAATTGATTGATTTTCATCTTATTCACTTATATATATATATATATATGTTCTTTGAACTTTTGACTTTGAACCATTACAAGGATATCTCCTGAGAGAGAGGAAGAAAAGAGTTTGTGAGGAAGAGGAAAGTTTTTCAAGGAAGGAATTGGGAAAAATTAAGAGGGTTTGAAGGGAATTTAACTGAAGGTATGTCTAATCCTTTCTAATTGACCCCTCTCTTTGAATTGAGTAGGAATTCCTCTATATTTTTGTGTTAAGTGATCAATTGAGTTGTTGTCTCTTATGTTAAATTGATTTGGAATTGTATTGAATTATCTAGTGAGAAATTTCACCTTATTTCTTCAATTATCAAGCTTGAACTCATCTTTATGACCAAATGGTTATGTGTTTGTGTGTGTGGTGTATGTGTGTGAAGATGGAAATATTATGGAATTGAGTTGTGTTTGTGAGTTTAAGATTAAAGATCTAATTCATAGTTAGATTGTTATGTGTTTGTTATATATGTAGACACCCCATTTTTGACTGCCCTCAAGACTTGGGCACTACTGATGGTTTGCTCGGTGACGAGAACTATGTAGGGGAAAAGTTTAGTTTCTTCGGCACGGAGAGAGGCAAATCTCAACTTCATACCCCATTGTGGACCAAAATTATTTTTGATGGTTTTTAGACCTTAAAAACCTCTCTTTCAAAACATTTTTTTGAAATAAAGTTCCTACGATGTTCTGACGCTCGTATTTCGGTAAATGTTACGTTTTTCGGTAAACCGAGCAAGGACAAAGGGTAGATGAATGAAAGAGAGATGAAATCTTTGAAAAATCTTTCAAAACACCTTACATAGGGGTTTGAAGTTGAAGAAAAGAGGAGAAGAGGGGAGAAAACTAGTTTAGGAGAAGTTCAACATGAATCCGTGTAGGAGAAAGACGAGCAGTCCTCGCTAAATCAAGCTCATCTATCTATACACTTGGAGTTAAGCTATGAGGCCATAACCATTCGAAATAAGACTTCCGGGGCTTCATTTTGCACTCAAGAATCTCTCAAAACAAAGTCCGGGTGGGGGAGGTATGGTTGGTTGAAGTAGAGGATCAGCCTGGTTGGATCGAATCTGCGCGGCTTCACCAAAAAGGGCATAACTTTTTGCACATGAGGAATTTTAATGCAAGGTTTGCGCCATTGGAAAGCTAACTTCCGGGGCTTCAATCTGGACATCCACCAGCAGTTTTTGACCTTACCAGCTACCTACCAGCCATCCATTTATCCGACCGGCACAAAAGATTAACGACCGGCACAAAAGATTGCCGATCGGCCAAAAGTGCCCAGAACTCAGATTTTTGACAGATATTTTGCTATACACTGTACCAGATATTTTCAATTGGGATATTTCGACCAAAAGCTCTTATTTTGATATATATAGAGCCTTATATCTCATATGGGATAGGTTAGAACAAAAAAGTCAAGTTTTGAGAGCTTCTCACTCCAAAAAACCTCTCTCTCTCTAGAAATTTCAAAGCCAAATTTCAGTCCTCTTCCTCTTCCTTGGTGTGGGTTGGATTTTTTGGAGCAAAAAAACCAGAGATATAGGCATATATTTGATATACATACACACAACCCTCCATCTCTCTCCATATCTCTCTCATGCAACCATCAAATACCCTTGTTCTTGGGCCATTTCTTCACCAATCCATAGCACCACCACCACTACTCCATCACAGTAGCTTGGAGCAGTTTTTCAGAGGCCAAAGGTGCTGCAACTCAAGCCAAGAAGCAACAAAAAGGGTAGTCTTCAAGGGTAAGATCATTTTCCCTCTTTTGTAGCACATTCTTGTCACATTTTTCTACCCTATTTTCTTACTGTTTTTGGCTCCGACCCTAACTGAAAGGGGCATTCTTTTGAGCCATTATTCATGTTTGTTTAAGGGCTCAACCTTGTTTGAGCCCTCCATAGTGCACTTGCTTCAATACTCCTTGGTATGCCACATTTTTGCATGAAATTTCTAGCCTATGTGTAATCTGTTTTTGAGCATAATGTAAACTGTAAGTAGGCTCATTTTGAGCCCTTATTAAACATTGAAGAAGGGCTCAACCCTGTTTGGGACCCCTATCTTGCACTTGATTCATAATCTCTTCTATTTACCGTAATTTTGCATGATTTGTTTGGCCTACATATAAATTGTTTTGGAGCATGTCATGAATTGAAGTTAGGCTTATTTTGAGGCCCTCTTCAATGTTTAAGAAGGGCTCAACACTATTGGGGGCCTCCATGTGGCACTTACCATTATACCCCTCTTTGGCCCCCATTTTTGCATGCTTTGTTGGCCCGTCTAGCTTCTGTTTTCGGCCATGATCAGAACTTAAAGTGGCTATATTTTGACCTTATTGGCATGTTTCATTAAGGGTCTTTGGCCGTTTGATGTATATTTGGCTTACTTCATGTTATAGCCCTCTTGTGGCCTTAATCTCGCATTGCATTTCGAGCATGTTTGTATACTGATTTGGGCTTGATAATCTACTGTAAAATGCTATATTTTGGGACCCTCTTCAACATTGTTGAAGGTCCCTCACTGGTTTGAGACCCCCATACATCAGTTACTTCTTTACCCCTTTGTTGGTCCACTTCTTGCATGAATTGTTTGCCATACTTGTACCTGTTTTTGGGGCTTGTCATCTACTGAAAAACATCATATTTTAGGTCTCTCTTCAGTGTTGTAGAAGGGTCTTTTTCTGTTTGGGCTTTGCATCTACCACTTGCCTCATTGCCTCCCTTGCGGAGCCATTTTTGTATGTTAATTTAGTCCCACTTGTGCTTACTGTTTGGCCATGCTTTGAACTGTAAAAATGCTTATTTTGGGGCTGCCTTGCTTCTGTATTTTCATTCCATGTACCAATTATGCATGCTTTGTATAGCTGTAAGCCATTTCATGTACCTAGTTTTGCATTTCGGGAAAGATTCCATGCATCGGGCGTCATTTCGCCTTGCTTCGGGGCTGTTTTTCCCCTCATTTTTCTACTGATTTGTGCACATTTGCATACCATATTCCGTGTCTTTTCCATGTCTCATTAGAGTGGCATTTCGGTGCTTGAGGGTCCGTCCTCGGTTTGCGTGCACGCATGCACGCATTTCGAGTTGTTTTGTTTTCATCTGATGGCCTCCTATGTGAGTGTGGCTGAGGTTCACTTGTATTGGTGTAAGCCCATCTTGCATTGTGTATGCCATGTTACAATGCGTTGTGCATGTTATGTTGTTACATTGCGTCATGCCTTGCATGCTTGTTCGCATAATCATATTGCATACCTAGCTCGCATGCTTAGGTTGCATTTGGCATGCATCCCTTGCCTCTTGATCGAGCATGATAGAGGTTGGGGCCCTTGATGTGTTTTGTGCTTGCATTTCATTTGATATCAAAGTTGCTAACTTGGCTTTTGGGCCATCATGCATTGAAATGCATGATTAATGGCCCGAGGGTCGAGGGCCATGCTCCCTTGAGTCCATTGCATGATAGGGAGTGTGTTCATGCACACATTTTCTTGAAATTCCATGCCATGCACTGTCTGTCTGTTGTTGCTGTCAAAACTGTCTTCTGCAGGAATTTTATGCCGACCGGCAGTAGAGAGTGCCGACCGGCACTATATGGATGGCCGATAACCTCCTAAACAGCCGATGGAAATTTTAGCTGGCCGGTGGGCACTTCCTCCAGCCGGCGGTGTACAGCAGCATGCAAGGAAGGTTTCTTGGGACTTTGAAAATTTTTGGAGAGACAGGGCAGTAAGAACAGAGGCAGCAGTGGTATGGTGCTGGTTTTCCAGGCGAGTCTGGATCCGAGCATGCATTATTCACGCATCCCGAGGCGGGGGCTGCGGCCATCTTCTCTTTGCATCTATTTTGATTAGATTAGAAGTTTTGTAATAATTAATTTAGCGATTTGTTATTGTGACTGTATATTCTTTTGGTCCCTCCGAGTGAGGGCATATTTGTAATAAGTGTGGGTGGGTGTGTGTATGTCTTCCAACCCCCACTTCTTTCTCCCTTTTATTTACCTGCTTATGATGGTAGATTAGGGCACGTTTATTTTAGCATACCTTATGCTATGCATGCGTGCATCCATGCATTTGTTGACATGCATCGGGCTCGGTACATCATACAAACCGCATTGTATTTTCAAATCTAACTTGAATACGTGCATCGAATAAAGTGCATTTCTCATGCCATCTTTAGGGTTAGCCGAGCTTATCCTAATTACATTCTGTACGTGATGCATTAGTCATTTTAACATGAACTAGGGACATGCATATTTGCTAACTAGTTTATTGTTTTGGCACGGAGTACGATGTAAGTACCTTTATGCTTTAGCATTTCGCATGCGTGTGAATGTTAACATAACAGCATGCTTACCATGCGGCTAGTTGCTTACGTGAGATAAACTGTTTGAATGCCTGTGGGTGGAGGTTAGATTGCTTGAGTTGGAATAACTCGTTGAAATCCGTATTTTAGCCTACTTACGAGTAGCAATTTCAAACTGTTTTCAAAACAAACGGATATGCAATGTTTATTTCCAAATTAGGCAATCTAGTCTATACTTGTTTGCTGCGCGCATAACATAGTAATTCTAGGCTAATAATTGGAATAAGAGCATGTAATGTTTTCAAAATCGGGTATCACGGTTAGTAGAGGCCGGTCTTCGGACCGGGCGAAAGGGGGTGCTCATAGCTGACCTTCCCCGATCGTACCCAAGCTCCCGAGCCAAGACCACTTTGGTGATGACGGACACGTGGCCTTCGGCACCGAGTCAGGGTTTCCTAAATTCCCCCATTAAAAAATATTTAGGTGGCGACTCTGTAATCTGGCAAAGCAGTCCATGTTTGGCACTACTTTTCAAAAAATCTGTTTTCTCAAACGATTTGCCAGAGTTGGACTCTTTGGTTCAGATTACGAACCGCAACAAACAAAAAAGAAGAGTCCGAACTGTAGCGCGAGGTCCCCCCGCGGGCGTGTTACAATATGTTGTAATCTCTATTTATATGATTTTTAGCCTATGTTCAAGTAAATAATGGACTTATTTTGAGCCTTCTAAACACCCACCAAATTGGATTTTTGGTTGAATTTCGGACTATGCAAACAGGGAGGATCGCCGCACATAAGGGGGTCATGGCCGCACATGCGGGAGCACTGCCGCACGTGCAGGAGTCATGGCCGCACGTGTGGGAAATGAAGGAATTTGGGTCTTTGGCTTCTGCTAGAAAGGCACGTGCGGGGCTTCCCAGCCGCACGTGTGTGAACCTTTGCCGCATGTGCGGGGCTCACAACTGCACGTGCGGCCCTTGCCAGAAAAATTCGTCTGCTCTGTTTTACGTGCTTGACCCTCTAATATTTGTGAATTCTGTATTTGGTGTCTTTTGATACTTGTAAATTCATTCGAAGCAAAGCGAGTCAGAAATGATTTAACAAGGAAAAGAATTAATTTGTGACCTTGTATGTGTGTAGGACACACTCTGGAAGGAACTAGCGCCCCGCCACAACACTGTGAGTAGTAGTATTGTAGTAGTACGCTTTACTTATCGCTAATAAATACCATTAGCACTCTGTTAATCTCAAATCAACTATGTTAACTTACATGAACGATTGAAGGAATATGTGTACTTTTGTATGACTCTGAAACTCTGCATGACTCGGAAACTAATCTGCTCTGATGATACCTAGGCATATGGCCAATTTGTGGAATCTGTTAGGCCTATGGCCAGTCTGTAGAATCTGTTAGGCCTATGGCCAATCTGCAAAATCTATCAAGCCTAAGGCCGATCTGTATATGTCTGGGCTTAAAGCCACTCTGTTTAAAAACTGGACCCAAGGCCGTTCTGGAGATAGTTATAGAATTAGATTAACCATATGTCCTCTGCATTTATATACACATTGATATGCATTATAATTCAAGTTGATCATTGAATTGTTTAGGTACTATTATTCACTGAGCCTGGCTCACTCTGTATTTTGTCTGCTTCTGTAGGTAATCAATCTGGAGGTCAGTCCTAACCCTTGATGCTCATCTCTCTTTTGTCAACCTCAGTGTGTCCAGGCACTTAGATGAAGCCCGTGCATTTTTGTGAGGTTTTGCTAGGCTTTTGGCTTTGTACTCTAATTGTCTGCATAAGGTTGAAATGTATATAACCCCTTTCATCTCCAATGTTTTTGTTATATGCCCAATTATGGGGCAGGGTCTATGTATGTGTATGTATGTAATTGAAGCTCAGGTGTATGTTTTTTGTATATTATCTACTTGATGCGATGTTTGTGATCCTGGCATGATAGTGGTAGCTCAATGGATATGATTTTATGTTATTAGGTGCTTCCGTTCAGGCCCCATATCTTATATACATCGAGTTAAGTGTCCGTTTCTGAAGTGGTCAGGCCCAAACTTTTAGGGGCAGGTTTGGGGCGTGACACGTTCAATGAAATATGGTTTGTGCCGGCTCAAAGTAATCAAGCACTTCATCTCGAAAGTTTGCATGCCTTAATTTGAATGTGTATGCTTTAATTTGCCGACTCAATCTTAACGAAGCATTTCACTTTGAATCTGTATGCTTTAATTTTCGAGGGGCTCTCCGAATCCGGAGTCTTATTCGACCTAAATGTGACCCGCACGAATGGGGCTCCAAATTCGAAGGCTCTTTTTCTTGGCCAATCGTGATATCCACGAAGGGCGCTCTGAATCCAGAGTCTTATTTGGCCCAAATGTGACCTGCATGGATGGGGCTCCGAATTCGGAGACTTAAATATTGGCCAATCGTGATATCCACGAAGGGCGCTCTGAATCCAGAGTCTTATTCGGCCCAAACGTGACCTACACGGATGGGGCTTCGAATTCGGAGACTTAAATATTGGCCAATCGTGTTATCCACGAAGGGCGCTCCGAATCCGAAGTCTTATTTGGCCCAGACATGACCTGCACGGATGGGCTCCGAATTCGAAGACTTAAATATTGGCCAATCGTGATATCCACGAAGAGCGCTCCGAATCTGGAGTCTTATTCGGCCCAAACGTGACCTGTACGGATGGGGCTCCGAATTCGGAGGCTCTTTGTCTTGGCCAATCGTGATATCCACGAAGGGCACTCCGAATCCAGAGGCTTAATTGGCCCAAAAGTGTCTTGCACTGATGGGGCTCCGAATTCAGAGACTTAAATATTGGCCAATCGTGATATCCACGAAGGGCGCTCCAAATCCGGAGGCTTAATCAGCCCAATAGTGTCTTGCACTGATAGGGCTCCGAATTCAGAGACTTAAATATTGGCCAATCGTGATATCCACGAAGGGTGCTCCGAATTCGGAGGCTTAATCCGCCCAAAGGTGTCATGCACCGATGGGGCTCCGAATCCGGAGACTTTTGAACTGAATTGCACGATAAGGAAATGGGAAACTTTGCATTGCAAAAGTGGTAAATGCGTGGAATTCCAAGGTCGTGGCATAGTCCTCCCATACATGTCTTTGAGCCGATATGCCCCTACTCCTGCAACTGAGTCGATCTGATAAGGGCCGTTCCAGTTAGGTCCCAATTTTTTGTCGGCCGGATTCTTGGCAGTTGGAAGCACTTTCTTCAGGACCAACTCTCCTGGTGTGTAGCGGCGCAGTTGAACACGCTGATTATATGACTTAGGAAGCTGCTACTGGTACCGTGCCATGGATGCAAGGGCACGGTCTCTCTACTCTTCAATCAGAACCAAGTCCAAGGCCAGCATCATGTCGTTTCGGCCCAAATCAAAAACTCTTGATTTCAAAATTGGGAGGCCGATCTCCAAGGGGATGATTGCCTGTGTTCCGAAGCATAAAGCGAATGGTGTTTCCCCGGTGGACCGTCTCGGTGTTGTGCGATGAGCCCATAATACACTCGGCAGTTCTTCAACCCATCGACCTTGCGCCTTCTCCAGCCTCTTTTTGATGCTGTCTAAAATGCTTTTATTGGAGGCTTTAGCTTGGCCATTACTCTGTGGATAAGCCGGGGTGGAGAAGTAGGGCCGAATACCATACTTGCTGCAAAGTTCCCGGTAGACTCCGCAATTAAACTGGGTGCCGTTGTCTGATATAAGTGCTCTGGGAATGCCGAACCGCGTTATGATATTTCTCCATACAAAACGCTTTACGTCGATATCTCGAATGTGCGTTAGTGCCTCCGCTTCTACCCATTTCGTGAAATAATCAGTCGCGACGATCAGAAATCACTTGTTACCCGGAGCACGAGGCAGCGGTCTGACGATGTCAAGTCCCCATTGAGCAAACGACCAAGCGCTGGTTATGGAGCTTAACTCTTCAACAGGTAGGTGAATCAGAGGAGAGAACTTCTGGCACTGTTCGCACTTTTTCACATAACACTCGACATAAGCCTCTCATTGTCGGCCAGTAATACCCTTGTGCCACAACTCGATGAGCCAAAGAGCGCCCATCAGAATGTGCGCCACAACTGCCTTCATGTATTTCAGTCAGAAGCTCTTCGACTTTGTCCGGATGCACGCATTCCAGATATGGACCAGAAAGGGATTTTTTATAAAGCTTTCCTTACGGATCCAAGTAGTATCGCAAGGCTTCGTTTCGCAACTTCTGCGCTTCTTTCTTGTCTGTTGGGAGCTGTTAGAAAAACAAGAATGCAGCAATGGGGTCCATCCAACTCGGTCCTGACTCTATGACATTGACCTGGACTTCCTCCGAAGGGCCAATGCTCGGCTCCGGGATGAAACCTACTTCGATGGTCTGTTTAATCTCTGAGTTAATGGCGGAGGCTAGGCAAGCCAGGGCATCTGCATGTGTGTTCTGATCACATGTTATTTGATTCAACTCATGATGGTCAAATTTTGCCAGCAAGGACTTAGCCGTTTTCATGCAAGCCGCAATACGGTTATTTTTGGCCGCGTACTCCCCCTTTAGTTGATTGATCACCAGTTTTGAATTGCAAAATACAAGCAAATGCCGAGCACCCAGAAGATGTGCATTCGGCAAACCGGTTTGAAGGGCTTCGTATTCGGCCTCGTTATTTGATGCTTCGAAGCCGAGTTTGACGGCCTGCTCAATTATTGCGCCGTCGGAAGCCATGATTACTACTCCGGTTCCACTGCCCAATTGATTGGATGACCCGTCACAGTACAACTGCCAAATGTCCCCCACATAAATTCTCTAATTCAGCTTAGGTTGAGTTTGGTCGGTCTTGAAGTCGGCAACACCCCCCGTGAATTTGGCTACAAAATCAGCAAGCACTTGCCCTTGACTAAGGTTCTAGGCATAAATTGGATATCGTACTGGCCGAGTTCGAGGGCCCATTTCGAAACGCGCCCTGATGCTTCTGCACTATGTAGTATTGATCGGAGGGGGTAATCTGTTAGTACCCCGATGCTATGCCCCTGGAAGTAATGCATCAGTTTTCTTGCCGCCATGACTAGGGCTAGGATGAGTTTTTCCAGTGGAAGGTAATGGGTTTCGGCGTCAACCATTGCCTTGCTCACATAATACACTGGTCGCTGCTCTTCAAGCTCTTCCTTCAGCAATACGGCGCTAACAACTCGGTCGGAGACGGCCAGATATAAAATGAGCAGGTCGCCTGCCGATGGTGTCATCAAAAGTGGAACAGATCGAAGATAAGCCTTCAAATTGTTAAAAGCGGCTTCGCACTTGGAGGTCCATTCAAAAGCTTTGCCCTGTCATAGTGTCTGAAAGAATTGTCGGCAGCGGTCTGTGGAACGACTGATCAACCTCTTAAGTGCGGCAGCCATCTCTATCAACTTCTGAACCTCCTTGACCGATCGAGGGGAGCCGAGTTCCAGGATTGCGGTGATTTACCTCAGATTGGCTTCGATTCCTCGGTGGTTGACTATGTAACCCAAGAATTTGCCAGAGCCAATCCCAAAGGCACATTTGGAAGCATTTAGCTTCATTCTATATTGCGTAGAATGCCGAATGTCTCTTCCAAATTGGCTAGATGAGTTTGCTCTTCTTTGGACTTGACCACCATATCATCAATGTAAACTTCCATAGTGTGGCCGAGTTGCTCCTTGAACATGGTGGTGACTAGCCTTTGGTAAGTTGCCCCTGCATTCTTCAGCCCAAAAGGCATAACCTTATAGCAATAGGTTCCTCTTGGGGTGAGGAATGCAATTTTGTACTTGGTCCTCCGGATGCATGGCGATTTGATGGTAGCCTCTGTAAGTGTCAAGGAAGCTCATATGCTGGTGACGTGTCGTAGCATCTACAAGTTGGTCAATTCTGGGTAGGGGAAAACAATCCTTGGGGCAAGCTTTGTTTAGGTCGGTGAAATCAACGCAGACACGCCAAGTCCCATTTTTTTTCTTCACAACCACAGTATTCGAGAGCCATGTGGGGTAGGTCACTTCCCTGATAGCTCCGGCGTCAAGAAACCGGTCAACCTCTTTAACAACGGCGGCAGTGTGCTTTGCAACTAACCGCAGACTTTTCTGAATAATCGGCTTGCATTTAGGGTCAACATTTAAACGGTGCTGCGAAACAGACGGATCTACAACTGGCATCTCATATGGAGTCCACACAAATACATCAAGGTTGTCGAGCAAAAAGAAAATTAGCTGCTGCTTGTCGGCTTGATTCAGGGAGGCACCGACCATGAAGAACCTGTCTGGGTTTCCGTCAATCTTAACTCGATCTAGGGCGTCCGTGGCCTTTTTCACTTGGGAGCCGCCCAACATCGTCAAGGCTCTCTCGATCCAGCACATCAATAGAATTCACTTCCAACTCTTTTGGTGTCTTTCCAGCAAGGAGATAACATGCTTGTGTCGATTTCTGGGAGCCACGAATTTGCTCAATGTCGCGTTCTATCGGGAAGCGTAGCAGCTGATGATAGGTACTTGGCACGGCCAGCATAGTATGCAACCAAGTTCGTCCCATGATAAGATTATACGGCGATGGCAGTTTGACGACCAAGAATTCCACATCCACTGTTCGGGAGCCCGCTCGAACGGGTAGTGTGATTTTTCCCAACAGGTATTCTGGATTCGCGTTGAAGCCAAATAATGGATAAGGAGCTGGAGAAAGATTCGATTCGGAGAAGCCGAGTTTGGTGAATGTGTTGTAATACATAACTTCTGATGTGCTCACCGGATCAATGAGTACGCGCTCAACGGTGAATCGATTTACGCATAACTTGATTACCAAGGGATTGATGTGGGGAAGTGTCACTCCGGCCAAATCTGAATCATCGAAAGCAATGCTCGTAGCTTTATGGGGCCATTTAGCTGGAGTGAGTTCATTTTGAGGGTTGGGATTCGACTGAATCGTCAGCACCGCGGATGACATTGGCAAGCTGTAAATCATGTGGATCACGCCGAGTGGATGTCAATCCTGCCGTAAGGCTATTACTTTGGTTGAGTCGCCTTGTCGGACGTACTGTTGTAGCCTACCATCTTGTACCAATTCTTCCAGGTGATCCTTCAATGCATAACAACTCTCAGTATCATGGCCGTGATCCTTGTGATACTCGCACCGCCTATCCCGTCTTCTCGTTTCGAGAGGTCCCACCATTTTAGGCGGCCATTTGAAGAACGAAAGGTGTTGGACTTTGGATATAACCGCGTTGATCGGCTCTGACAACTCCGTGTATTTCTTGTCTGCGCGCCTTGTGCACCTGCCATCGACTTGCAGTTGTTCATTTGCTCGGTGGAGGCATTGGTCGCTTGATCGGCGAGAATCTTGTCTCTTGTCTTGTTTAGCCCTATGCCGTGGTTCAGGGCTCTGAGGTGGTACAGAATTTAATGGCTGAGCAATTTTAGAGGGGGCCATCTTGTTGGCCACGTTTCCGATTTTAACCCGCAAGGCGTCATCTTCCACTTTGCAGTATTCCTCAACGTTTTTCATCAACACCTAGACTATTTTGGGGGGTCTTCTAGTCAAGGAGTTACGGAGAGCACTGTCAGGATGCAACCCATTTTAAAGGCGGTGATGGCCATGGAGTCGTTGCAAGCGTTATCAACAAGATTAAAGCACTCCCAATAGCGCGCCGAATACGCTCTTAGTGTTTCTCCTAGCTGGATCTGTATTACCCAGAGAGAGTCGGCTTATTTTGGCTGGACCTCGTTGGTGATGAATCTTGCCCTGAAGGATTTTTGTAGTTGATGGAAACTCTTAATCAACGCCTGCTCTAACTTATAATACCATCTGACTACCAATAGTCCTAAACTGCTCGAAAATATTTTGCACATGAGAGCTTTGTCGTCTGCATGCAACGTCATGGCTTGCTTATAGTGACAGATATGACCCGTGGGATCCAATTTCCCGTCATACAAGGTGAACGATGGGGCTTTGAACTTCTTGGGTAGTACTGCCTTTGCGATCTGTCGCACAAAGGGATCGTGCTGATCCTCTTTGTCTGAACCATTTCGTCTTCGCTTATGTCTTATATATGGACTCTCTTCAAAGGAACTGGTAGTTTCAGGTCGTCCATTCTTCTTGGGCTCTGGGGATAATGAGTTGGAGTCGCTGTCAGTGTCTTGTTGTTGGGCTCGACGTCGTCAACCACCTGCCCTCAGAGGTCGTTCCGGATCTTGCTGTACAGCTTGTTTGGACTTCGCCACTTCCAAGGCCAAATCCTGACGGAGACGTTCATTCTCAGCGATCATGTTCTCTAACCTCTATTCGTTTTGCTTTGCTTGTTCCATGATCGCTTGTATTGTCTCATACGCTGAAGTTGAGGGTGAGTCGAAGTTCAAGGCGTGTCTTGCGGCGATAGTCTCTGGTCCCAGCATGTTTGTTGGAGTGAGATCATCTCGCGGTGTAGTTTCATCAGCGATTATCGGAGGATCTGCCATTGCGCCTACCATAGATGTGGTTGAGTATTCCCACAGACGACGCCAATTGTGGTGAAGGTGGTTTGGAAATACTCTTTGGATCCCGGGGGACGCTCGTGATCCTCTGTTGTTAACCTGAAAAAGAATGAACACTCCGGTCGAGGGTGCCGGAATTAGCACTCCGACGAATAAGTCAGTGTATGCTCTCTAAATTGCATGTGTCTTAAGTTAAGCACACTAATTCTCACATACTTCTCTCTCAATGATGTTCTTCTACTTATATCTTTTTCTTTCTTGGGCTTCAGGATTGGGCCCTCCTTCAATTCGCCGTATAGCTATTTGCTCGGCTCCTCTTGCTACGCATTGCTCTTCATTCAGCCCTTTACTCAACTGGCTATTTGGCCGAATAGGATACTTCTAGATTTACATGTATAAGATGGGGCCGAATGCGATATACGAATTTCGACTCTCTCGGTCCGACTATTCGGCTCCTTTACGTGTCCCAATATTCGGCCCCCACAAATGGTTTTTTGACAACTTTAATTCGAAATTAAAGTGGGACCCAATCGTTAGTTGAGGTGGATCTAAGTGGTTTTGTATTCTCTTAAGTGAGAAGAATGCAATACAAAAATAATGAGTTGAAATTATTGAGTTGTGAATGAAAATTGTCTCATAAAGTGGGCATCAATAAATTTGGGTTTAAATTTGGACTTAGTCTTGGTTGCACTAGGCCTAGACTTTTACTTGTGCATCTGTTGGGTTTGGTCTTAGACTTGGACTTGGACCATGTCTTTAGCTTTGGGCTAAGGTATGTTGGGCTCAGTTTGTGTATGTGTTTGAGATTGCACTTAGCTCGGGTTATGACCCAACACCCATATCCATTTTGCAACCCATCTAGTTTAATTCTCAAAACTTATACATTATATACATATTATGATTTATATAATGGTTTTGGCATTTTGAACCGTTGTAACTCTTGCCCTAATGGCTAGAGTTGATGACATTTGATGACCCCATTGATGTTAGCCTTCATGGATAAGGCTCTCCCCTGCTAGTATAAATAGAGGCCTTTCTCCTCCAACTTAGTAGGTTGTTTTTCAAAGAGGTTTTGTGATGGAAAATGAGATGGTGTTTTGAAATAAAAAGTTGGAGATGATTTTTCACACCAAAGAAAATTTTTCCTATCTTCTTTTGTTAGCCTCTTCTTTGGTTCTTCTTAGAGAGAATGCAACTATTGTCAAGTGCACCAAAGCTATTTTGCATTAGCTTGTTTCAACTATCGTATCTTGGGAGGCAGACGCCAGCATACCTCTAGCACCTATCGAGAGGCAGTGAATCTGTTTTAAAGAAACTGTGGTACCACACAGGCTTCGGTTTTGGGTTTTTCTTTTCTTTTCTTTTCTTATTATTTGTTTTTAATTTTTCAGAATTTAGTTTACCTCAACGAGTTCTAATCTTTAGTTATCCATGTTAATAATTTGTTCTTTTAGTAATGTATCTAATATATTTCTATATTTAGTTGTGTCGTTTATTCTGTATTTCATCCTTTAATAAAAAAAAATTTGGTCATTTCTATTTAATTTATTTTATATATTTTGCTTGTATTATTATGGAAAAATACCAACATTCACTCCTCAGCTATTAAAACAATCCACATTCTATGAAGTATGAAATTAGCTACACTTTGAAGTACAAACTTTAAAAGCTCACAATTGCCTCACCTATTAAATAACAACATGAGATATTTGTCTAGAAATTGACAATGAAATTTGTGAAGAACTATATCCAGACACTTGTAAAAGAGAAAAAGGAAAAAAAAAAAAAAAAAAAGTTCAAAATTTGACAGACTTTTTATTAAATTATTATTATTATTATTATTATTATTATTATTATTATTATTTATTTAATGTTTTCATGTTTTTCAAAACACTTTTCACCCTAAATAATACCCAAAAACACTTGTTATCATTTATCTTTAAGAATTATTAGATTATATTTTAACATTCTTATATCTCAAAATATTTACATGATTCATTAAGGGTGCTTTTTTTGTTATTTATTTATTTATTTATTTATTTGTGTTTTTGTGTTTTTGTGTTTTTTTTTTTTTTTTTGGTAGTAATAGAAAACTATAGGAATTTAAGAAATCAAAACTGTTGGCCACTAAAAACAATAACATTTTCTTACCTGTGAAATTAATCTCCCACACACACTTCATAAATAAATAAAGTAACAATAAAGTAACAATTTAACCTTGTCTTTATAAAATAAAAACAAAAATGAAAACAATTCCCTAAAATTATAAATACAATGAAGAATAAAATAAAGAATTGCTTTTGATAGTGGTTGTTGAAAACTGGAAATAGAAAACATTACCAATGTATTTTTAGCCAATGTAGAATAGAAAACATGGTTAAGGTAAAATACTATTTACAGAATACAGTCTTGCTATCATCGCTAAACTTTATTGCTTTTTTGATATAGTGATACGGTCTTACTTCTTCTTGGTGTTGAGGAATGGGATGCTACTATGTGCCTACAAAATCATTGGTCCAACTCCCAGTTTTGTCCCATTTTGTTGATGCACTATATTCAATGCAGTGGATTACATTACATAATCATTAATTCATATAGCATCTCACAAATGAGGAAAACCATTATCATTTTCTTCTGAAATGCATGCAAATTGGACATAAAAATAACCAAACATATGATAATGCATTTGTCAGGTTAATGAAATATGATGCAACAAGAAGGTAGGTACGAAGGGATGCATTCATGCATGGTTTCCCAAATTATTGCACACTGTAGACACCCCATTTTTTACCGTTCTTAAGACTTGGGCGCCACTGAGTGGATCATTCGATGGTGCAGGCTATGCTATGCAAAGGTTCGATTTCTTCGGCAAGGAGAGAGTCAAATCCCAACCTTACACCTCATTTTTGGACTAAAACTATTTTGACCAAAGATTTTAGACCTTAAAACCCTCTCTTTCAAAACATTTTTGAAAAAAAGTTTCTACGATGTTCCGAGACTCGTATTTTGTTAAATGTTACGCTTTTCGGTAAACCGAGCAAGGACAAAGTGAAATAAATGAAGGAGAGATGAACTCTTTGAAAAAATCTTTAAAACATCTTGTTTAGAGGTTTGGGTTTGAAGAAAATTGGAGGAGAGGAAAGAAACCAAGTTGGGGAAGAAGATGGACATGAACCGTTAAGAGAGAGTCGAGCAACCCTCGCTAAATCGAGCCTATCCATTTATACACTTGGATTTCAGATATGATGCCACCATCATTGGAAAGTGGACTTCTGGTGCTTCATTTTTCACTCAAGAATCTCCTAAATCCAAGCCAGATGAGGGAGATATGGCTGGTTAAAGTTAGGCATCAATCCGGTTAGACTGAAACTGAGCAATCTTCACTAAAAGAGGGATATCTCTTAGCACACTTGGAATTTTGATGTAAGGCTTCCACCATTGGAAATCTTACTTCCGGGGCTTCAATTAAGACATAAGAATGACCTGCAAAGGAGTCCAAAAAAAGGAGATATGCCTAATTGAAGTTGGGGCCAGAAATCAGTTTTTGCCCACCAGTGAAGCTTGTCGACCATGTGTCGGCCACAAATGGCCTTTGTCAGCCATATGTCGGCCAGAAGGGTTTCTTGTCATCCACAGAAGTAGCTGGTCAGCCACCACAAGTGGCCGGTCAGCCACCCATGTCCAGAAAGCTCAGAATTTGCAGATCTTTTGCTCCAGCTGTCTTCCAAATGCGCCAGCTGTCTCTAAATTAGATATTTCAACTAAAGCTCTTTTTTTTGCTATATATTCAGGCCATATCTCTTGTTTTAGGAGGTTAGCAATTTTGGGAGCAAAAATTCTCTCTCCATTTCTCTAGAACTCTTTCTCTATATATATATTTTGTGCTTGAAAGTGAGCTTTCTCCACATATTTGCAAAGAGACCCTTGATCAAACATCCCCATCTTGGAACTGAGCTTCCTTAAGGCTTGTTTGGAGCTCCTAAAGCTGATTTTGGCTCAGAAATTGTGTTGTTTGTTGTTGTGCTTCAAGGGTAAATCCTTAACCTCTTTAAAGTTTTGTTCTAGTTGCTTATTTGGTCACCTTTGCATGCTAGTTTTAGGCTGGTTTTAACTTTTTAAAAACTCTATTTTTATGGTTAAAATAGTGGTTTGAAGCTTGTGAGTTAGGGGTGGTTCACCCTCTTTTGTAGCTTGTTTGCTAAGTATTGTGTCATCTTTTAAAGCCTTTCAAACAACTCTTTTTTTGGCCCTTTAACCACTGAATTCCCAAGGAATTTCAGTGGCAAAAAGTTGGTTTTGAGGTCCAAAATAGGAGTTGGGGGCCTCCCTTCCTTGTGTTTTGTTTGCATGTGTTGATGGCCTAATAAATGAGCTTCTATTTTTACCTTTTTGAAGCTTAGTTCAAGCATGTTTTAGGCTTTTTTTTGTCCTACTTTAACTTTATTTTTGGCTGGTTGGGTCAATTCTTGCTTGCTTTTTGTACTTGTAGTGCAATCATGCTTACTAGCCTTAAATCCCTAATGAGTTAGTTTATCATTCGAGCTTGTGTTAGCTTAACTCCAGCACATTTTTGCTGCTGATTTGCTATGCTTTAGCTTTGTTTTGGGTGGTCTTGGTCATATATGTTTTGCTTTGTATAGATGTAGTGTAGTTGGCCTTTACTAGCTTTGTGTTTTAGGCCCTCTAGCATGCCTTATTTGTGATGATTGCATGATATAGCATCCTTTAGTGTGTAATTTCAGTGCATATACTTTTGTCATACTCTCACATACTTCACTTCTTCATTGCTTTTGAGGGTTGTGTATTGTGCCTTGCTTATGGGCTAACATGTGCGCATGTTCTCCTAGTCTTTTGAGCTTCTATCTTAGCATGTTTAGATCATTATTTTGGCATGTTTAAGCTCTGTCCAGAGCTGGTTTGGCCATTTGTGTTTGATAATGCATGCCTCTAGATCTAGTGTAATGCTCTTCACTAGCTTTAATGCTTAAGTCCCTTAACATGTTGTGTGTATGTTGATTGCATGTTTTTGCATTATTTGTCATGCCATTTCAGCACTGAAATTCTGCAACCTCCCTCATTTCTTCATTTTTCCTTTTGTTTTGAGGGTTTGTTGGCCTTAAGGTTGTATTTAAGCATGAGTTAGAGTTTGTGCTCAAATGGCTTTAACCCTCTTTTGAGGGTTCTCCCTAGTCAAAGGCATGATCTCTCTCATGTTTTAAACCATCCTTTGGTTGACCCCTCTCCCATTAGAGGACAATCACTTCAGACCAAATCAATTAAAGGATGGCTTGGTAATGCTAAAATGAGTAAACAAAATTGAATCAAGTAAAACATGACAAAATAAGCATTTGTGTTGCATTGTATGTGTTTGGATCGGACGTTAATCCAAACATAAGAAATGTGGGGTGTTTCATACTCAAAGTGATGAAACGTGTCACGTTTCTTGGTCGCCGTCACCCTTGATCATGCATGATAGGGTGGTGGCCATTTGAGTCTTATGTGCGCATTCATTAACATTGTACAAGCTTGGTTTTTGGGCCATCATCCATTGAGATGCTTGTTTGATGGCTTGAGAGCAAAGTGCCATACTCCTTTGAGCTTGAGAAATGATAAGGAGGGTGGCAGTACATACATTCCCTTGTAAATACATTGCTTTGCCTCTGTTGTTCTCTATTGCATCAAAAACAGAAGCCTGGAAATATGGGTGGCCGACCAGCCACTTGCAATAGCTGACCGGCCACTTGCACTAGCCGACCGGCCAGGTAAGGTAGCCGACCGGCCAGTTGAAGTAGCCGACCGGCCACCAGTGCAACGGTTGTCCAATGTGTTCATGTGTTGGAGCAAAGGCAATCTGAAGTTGGTAAAATGTTCAGAAAACAGAGGCGAGTGCAAACAGAGACAACCGACGGCAAGGCGATGGATTTCCGGGATGACGCCAACCGAGCATGCATGTCTCCCTCGCCCGCAAGGCCACTTTATTGCTTTATTAGCTAGTGGTAGCTGATTAATACATGTGTTGTAATTAATTAGTTTAATCTGTCTTCTAATATTTTAATTAGCTTAGCATAGCTAGTTGTTCAATTGTGTTGTAATAATTAATTAGCTAGCATAGTTAATTAGTTGTTTTGTAATAGTTAGCTTAGCTTAGCGTAGCTAGTTAGCTTATTTATTCAGACCCTCCTTCGCGAGGGCGCAATGTTGTAATAAGTGTGCGTGTGCGTGTGCATGTCTTCCAACCCCACGTCTTGCTCCCTTTTATTAATCCGCTTTCGATGGTTTGTTTAGGGGCATATTTCAATTAGCATACCTTATGCTTGCATGTTTGCATTCATTCATTTGTCTTGCATGCACCGGGCTTGGCGCATTATTCAAATTGCATTGTATTTCAATACACTTATTTGAATACGTGTATCAAAATTGTTGCATTCATATGCCATCTTAGATAGTCGTGCCTATTTAATTGCATTATTACATGTATTGCATTAGGCATCTTAAACATAGTTAGGATCATGCATTGTTTCTAACTAGTTTTTTTGTTTTGGCTTGGAGTACACTGTAAGTTTTTACGCTTTAGCATCCTTGCATGAGTGTGAGTGTTGCCATGTTTAGCATGTTTGCCATGAGGCTCTTTGCTTAATTGCTATAACTGCATGAATGCCTGTGGATGAAGGCTTTGTTTCTTGAATTAGGACAATTCATCAAATGCGAGTTTTAAGCCCACTTTGTGAAGTGGCAAATCATGTTTTAAGCCCACTTGAGGGTGGCATTTTCAAACCATTTTTGAAAAATAAACACGAGTTGTTTTGTTCCAATTCTTGCAATCTTAGTCTATACTTGTATGTTGTGCACATCACATAGTAATATTAGCTAATAATCGAAATAAGAACACATGTGTGTATTAAACAACATATCATGCTTAGTAGAGGCCGATCTTTGATCGGGCGAGCGGGAGTGCTCATTTCAGGACCTTCCCCTCTCGTACCCAAGTTCCCGAGCTGAGGCAACTTTGGTGATGACTGACACGTGGCCTTTGGCACGAGTCAGGATTTCCTAAATTTCCCCAAAACAAAATATTTAGGTGGCGACTCTGTAATCTGGCAAAGCAGTCCAGTTTGGCATTATTTAATCTAAAATCTGATTTTCCAAAACGATTTGCCGAATTGGACTCTTTGGTGTTTATCAGTCTTACATTCAACTTTGTGAGATTAGATTCAGAACCGTGACAGGGGTCCGAACTGTAGGATGACCAATTCGTGCCTCTCCAAAAGGGGGGTGCGCGAAGAAAGTCAAGTCCACACACACATACACTACGTCCACACAAGGAAAAAATAATATATGAGAGAACTTGTAAACCATGTCCATGTTGTCATTTCATTGCTTTCATCTATGGTTGTTCCCAAAACATGGCTTCGTTTGTGTCATCTGCCATGTATGCGCATATAACACCCTTCTGTAGTTGTGGTTGTGGCTACGGCTATGGCTGTGGCTTTGGCTTTGGCCCGTGTGTTGTGAAGATTTCAAGATCTTCCAGAAATCCGGGTCGTGCCTATTACCAATGCCCTCATGTAGTGGTGAGTATTCACATGAAATCACTTTTACATAATTTTGACCTATACTAATACGTGTGTCTATTCAGCCATGTCATTCTTGGATTGTCTAGTGTGACAAATATGGCCAAACACCAGTGCCTGACACACAAAACTCACTTATGGACATGGTCTTCCAGTTAAAGGCTGACATCCGCAACCTGCAACACTCTTTGCATGTCCTTCAAATTGTGACGTTCGTCTTATGTGTAGTTGTTGTAATGTTGTTGTTTCATAGTTGATTTGCTTTGGTTGGTAGGTTGTATGTATGTAGTAGTGGGTAGGTGGTATGTTTTTTTTTCCGAACTGACTACAATGTCTACTATACTATGTTCTACGGTTACGCAATATTATATTGTTCGATCTTATGTTATATGCTTGTCCATCATGTTACCATGTTATGAATGTGCATTTTATGTTTAACATGATTTTTTACATGAATACCACAATTATTGTTGCACTGTAGTAATGACATGGATCAGTCCCGAACGTAGTCTATGCCTTCAAAAAATTTGTGTAAGTGGGGTAATAACCAGCGTCGGCCTCAGACTCAGACTCAACCAGAGCCACAGTCCACATATGTGCACAAGGCAGTTTGGGACTCTGACGCAGTCCGACTTTTCTTGGAACTTGTTGTAAAGGAGTTAGAAGCCGGTTACAAAGGCAGCTTCCATACGATGAAAATGCATGGATACAGGGCTGTGTCCAAGGCCTTCCAGGAGCGTACGAATAAGTTCCATGAGGTGAAGCAACTGTGAAACAAGTATAGCTTGCTGAAAAAGAATTGGCAGTCGTGGTCACGCCTTATGGACACAAGGCACGACCCAATCGGCATAAGTTACAATGAACAAACCGGTTTGATACAAGCATCCAATGGCGGGCCAAATATGAGAAGACAACATTTCCATGTCTTGGTGTTTTGCTAGTAGTACAAATCCATGTCTACACCTATACTGTTGAGGTTGAATCATTCAATATAATCATAGCAGAGGCAAATTCTTCATACCATTGTTATTTGTATTATGAAATTATGTTGGTTTAATCATTCTGGGAGTTGAGGAAGTTTCAACACATAATTGCTTTTGTTTGGTTTTTTAAGCTGTCCAATAAGACAATAGTATTGAGCATTATCAATAGTATTATTGAGGAAGTTTTTAATAAATCATACTGTTTGTGTTCTTATCTTGTACAACTCTAGCAGAAGTTTGATTAGGATTACAATCTTTTATATACCTTTTCGTCATATGCAGCTCATTGTATGTATGATGTGAAATAATTTATTTCAAGTCTCTCTCTCATGGTCCTTTGCTGCTTACTCTATCCATGCCAGCTATTAAGGAACACTGGTAGTTTGTAGGAAATTTGTTCTCTTCAAAGGGCAGGTGGTATGTTTGTTTATATGCAGTTATTGAATATCATAAAGTGTACACCTTGTTTTATAAATTTGAATATGTCATTATCACATCTAAATTTGAAATCATGTATGAAGACTTATCTTCATCTAAAATTATGTGCTGTCATATGAAATTTTGTGTTGTCATCATGTATGAAGACTATTTCAAAGTAAATTCATTACAGGTGTTGCGACCCAAACCCGCCCCTAGGTTTAGCGTGGTAACTGGCTGGTAATCCTCGAATTACCAAAGGCCTCTGACATGAATATCATGAAATATAGGGAACTAGCAGAAACAAATAGAGAAACATACATAGTCCATAGCGTTGTGCAGACATACATGAGCTAGAAAAGATTTAAGACTTATATATATAGTGTCAAACTTCCATACATCATGTGTCACCATACAGATACAGATAGTGTCATAAGGGACTTAGCCCAAAGTACAAATAGACAAAAACAAAACAAAAAGATCATTCACATGATTCACAAAACTTGACTTGACAAACGGGAACCTCCCCGGGAGGCATGATAGCTAGCTGACAAAACAAAACTCTCCAGGCAGCAGCTTAAGCCTGGTCACTCGCTTACTCACCTACATATATAATATAAATAGTGAGTGGAAGCCCAGTGAATAGTAAAGGGTTTAATGAATGTTGTCCATAACAGTTATAGAAAACAGAATTCATAATCATGTTCAGAAATCAGAGTCCATAACATAAATAGATTCAGAATCATACTCATAATCAGAATTTACAATTAATCATACGTAGCAGTAGCAGAAATAGTTGACCCATGAAGAGATGGCCATGGAGGCATACAGTTGACTCACGTGCATAGAGACGGTTTATTTGGCTCATGAGACGTACAGTTGACCCATAAAGAGACGTATACAAAAGGATCCATAACAGTTCGCTCATGAGACGTACAGTTGACCCATAACTCGGACGTAACAGAACAGATAACAGATGTCATCTGAAGCTAAAAATGTCACGAATACATTTCAGAAATATTGGAGAACCATTCATTCATGCAGAAAGTAATATTTTGGAAAATAGATCATCTTATATCATTCAGAAATTACTTATAATTGAACATAGCTTTACAAAGTTATTACTCATAGATGGCTCCAATTGCAAAACAGATGAAGCAGACAAATTAGATAGCTTACGGCGCTTGACCTACAAACAACACATAACATGTACACATTGAAACACACGCTCGAGATTCATTACAGTCACTGCGTTTTGTTTTTAGTGTGTTTCTAAGTCTTATCCTCATTATTGTGTCTTAATCATGGCCTAGGAATGCCTAGGATGCGATGAGGATGCCAAAATGCACTTTGAAACACTTAGTCAATTATGTTGAAAACAGGGGCCTCGCTCGAGCGTAACTTCCTTCACTCAAGCGATGGGTCAAAAATGTAAGTGGCCGCTTGAGCGCAACCTCCTTTGCTCGAGCTATCTGTAAACTCTTAAAAGTACTGGTTGCTTGATTTTTTCACTCGGCACAGGCTCGATGGTGGCTCGAGTGTGAGACTGAGGTCTTTGTTCGAGCGCAACTCTTGTCGCTCGAGCGGTCTACAAAATGTGTGAACTTTTGGGAGCATGCATTTCACACTCGAGCCAACTTTTGGTCGCTTGAGCAGAAGTGCAAGATCACAGAGTGGTCACTCGAGCGCAGGTTCTATCGCTCGAGCGTAGAAGTAGAATTCTGGAATTTCTAGATTTGCTTCCAAGCTTCAAAACCCAACTCAGTGCTGCAAATCATGTTCTCTTGGGCTAAAAACTGAAGGAAACTTGTGTAAACTTGGAAAACATCTTGAATTCATGAATTCAAAACCATTTCGCAAAATCAAGGCCCAAGAGTAAGTTAATTGTGCAAACTCAAGCTTAAAGTTTAAAGAACACAACATGTATGCGTTGATATGAATTCAAACCTTCCAAAACATGACCAATTAAGGTCATTTGATAGGAAATATGGTGAATTCTTAAAACCAATCTAGAATTATTACATGCATAAGGGAATTCTCTTGGAAACAACATCAAAACTCCATGAAATACACATGCATGCATGGTGTGATCTAAACTCCTTCCTTTCTAGCTCAATCATTGTCTTACACAACTTCATTCTCATGAATTCATGGCTTGAGCATCAAAATTGTACATTCAAAGAGATGAATTCTTACCTAGACTTTCCAAGGTGAGAGCTAGAGGCTTAATTCTTGAGTCTCTAAGTCCAATTCTTCTTCTTCCTAGCAAATCCCCTTAGTTTGAGCTCAAATCTTCTCCTTTCTCTCCCTTTCTCACGTTTGTTGTGTGTGTGTAGGCTCAAAGGTGTGAATAAGGAAAATAGATAAGTGGTGGCATATATGGGAGCCTTATATAGGCTTGATTAGTTGTGATTAATTAAAGCTAATCAAATGGACGTTAATTATTCTAATTTAATCGTTCCAAATCGGGTTTTACTTAGACCTACCATAAAATTCTAAAAATTCCAAATAACACATAACTCAAGTCAATTTCGTGGTCGGATGCTGATAAGGCCGTCAATTCGCATAACAAAACAGAAACAGAAATAGATATTTCTATGATAAACATATATAAACACAAATAATTCTATGCACATGCAATTAACATAGGATTTCATCTTGATTACGTATTAGGCATCCTTAATCATGATTTAACGGTTAATCTTAGGTCGAGGTTGTTACAACAGGGCAAGTGCTTGTTAAGCCTGCACAGTTCACACAAGGCATTGCAGTGCTTGTTCAGATGTATGAAGACTGTTTGAAAGTAATTTTGTGCTTGTTAAGCCTACATAGTAATTTCATTATAGGGCATTTGCTTGCTGTCTTTATTTTCTAGTTGCTAGCTAATTTTTATTTATTTATTTGGTTTTAGATTGACAAGAATGCTTTGAAGTTCAAAATGAAACCGTTGGAGCATGTGGAAATTATGCGAACACTATATGAAGGTACCACGACAACAGGAAAATATGCATGGACACCCGGCACAGATTCCAAACCGGTCGGAACGAATGACATGCCGGTGCCTATAGATGAGAAAGATTGCAAGGATAGTAATGGGCTACCCCCTTTCTAGCCTGCATAGCACAGTGAGCACACAATGAAGGACTTTTGCATGCACGTGGAACAGACTCCAGCGACAGTACATGCTGGGTCGTCAGCAATTAACGTTGGTAGCACTCTATGAGTGCCACCAAAAATAAGCAACAAAAAAAAGGGCACAACGAAGGAGCTTCATTGTTGGCCAGTAGTATGGAGAGCCTTGCATCCTCAGTGAAATCACAACAACGTGAGGTCCGAGTGCATCATAATTACGGCATTTCTACACTGGAGGTAATTGGCAAGCTTCTTGCACGATTGTACTCCCTGCACAATGTTAACCCGGAAGACTCGCAAATACCTTTTGTTGTTTTGCTCATGGGCAACCCGGCAAATCAAGCCATATTGTTGCAGCTTCCGACGGACGAGGCGGTCATTAGTTGGCTGGGCATCAAGAAGTCCCAAAATTTTGGTGGCCCATCTGCGCCATCTCATGGATCCAGAATGGGGGGCTAGTTTTGAGGACATGTTTGACCTCATACTACTGACGTTTCAATTTAAACAAACACTTTCATACGCTGCTGACTGTGATGGAATTGTTTTTAATTTGTTTTTTTTTTTCGCCTCTGTAAATAATGCGACGTTTACTTATCTACTTCTGTTTGGTTAATGCATTTTCGGTTTGGTTTATCTATCTACTCCCGCTAATTTATTTTTTTCGAACCATTGCATGCACTTTTCATAATTTAACAATGACATTTTTATTGCAAGGAATTTTTTGCAGTTCACCACTGACATTTTTGTTGTAAGGACATTTCATTTTTCATTTTTCATATTTCACTAATGACTTCCAGGGATTTTTTATTTTATTTTTTTTTTTTTTTTTACGTAGTTGTTCACACTTTTACACTTCATAGACTTTAAAAAAATTAAGGTTTAAAACAAGGTTAATGACACACAAAAATGCTTAAACGAAATACATAACACAACAAATGGTGATTATTTTGTAAAATTAATATTTTCACATACGTAATAAATTATTATGTTTCTCCATTTTCGTGTGCTTCGTATAGGTAACATGGCGAATCAAGCTGGTCCTAGTAACATCTATGAAAATGCAAGGTTATAGGAAGCAATCGATGAAATCACGAGAGAAATGGTGTTACAAATTGATCACAACTTGCTACAAGCGTGCAACAATGCGGCAACGTATTATTACAACCATTATTACAAAGTCCCAAGAAATACATCAAATACTGTCGGGACGGTTATGGATGTACAAGATGTTTAACGGCCACCCGAGCCGGTTTGAAGATGCTGTCAGTATAACCCGACTAGTCTTCTTGAAGTTGTGTGACGCGCTTCACGATTTTGGGTTGATAGTGCTGCAGCGGGAACATGAAGTTCCCCTCGAAGAGAAGGTCACGATTTTCATTTTTGTGTGGTAGGGAATTTCAGTGAGAAATTTGCAAGAACGGTTTCAACACTCAAAGGAGACATTGGCACGGCATTTCCATGAGGTTTTGCGAGCAATGATACCATTTACGTCGATTCATAGTAGGAGTCTTGTGCCGGAGCAAATCCAACAAGGGGGCCATCCACATTTACAGTCAAAGCGGGAGTACCAGCTATTCAAGGTGACGGCGTGTATCAATTTCGTTGCCTAATGTTTTAATTACAAACTTAATTTTTTTAATTTACATTTTCTAAAATGCTTGTGTTGCATAGAACTATATTGGTGCATTGGACGACACGCACATGATGGCCCGTGTCTCCCAAGAATACACCAGTTTCTCCTTGATTCCCACACCCCGCACCCAATAACAAATTCTCTCTTGTCCAACTTGTTTACATGGACCACTGTATTTATTTTGTGCAGATTATTTGTGAATAACTTGCCAAAAAAATGCATAGCACCACCATCAAAAAATATATATACATTTGTAATTTGCAAAGTATAATTTGTCTTAACTTTATTAGGAAAATTATGTAATAATTGTTATAACCATACGTAACATGTAATATGAAAATTCATACAAAATGGTTCCCATCTACGAAAAGCAATGTAGGTGTCGACCATTTTCTAAAGTTGTAATATTTGACAATGTTTTTTGGCAAATCTATAAACAGTTAAGAGAGGTTAACAAACTATATTTTGTTGCAATAAAAAACAGATTATGTCGATTTTGAAAATTATTCGAACAATATTGTAGTACTGCACAAAAGTTCAAATGTTACTATTATTTTATTTTATTTTTTAGTAAGAGTAAAATTTTCAAATATGAAGGCCAAAACTAGATAACAACATTGTTTTTATATGATTTCATGAAAATAGTAGCCTCATATTAATAAGTTATATTTTTTACCATGTGCAAGAAAATACTACTTTGTCGACAGCGGCTACAGCTTGACGATAGGATATCTAGCCCTGTAGAAGGGCTATAGATATCACCAAAATGCCCATTGGAATCGAATACCACAAAACGACTTCGAACGATTCAACAAGGCACATTCGTCCTTGCGTAATTGTATTGAGTGGACATTCGGTGTTTGGAAGTCAAGGTGGGAGGCTTTGCAAAATATGCCAAAGTAAAATTTTTCCGATCAAGTGCCCTTTGTATGTGCGTCAATGGCGTTACATAACTTCATACACCGCAACAGTGAAAATGGCACCATCATGCTTCATATCCTAGACGATGACGAGTACGTGGCATCGTAAATGCCCGACCATCCCGAATACACCCAAGTTATCGATATCATGGAGCTAGGGGACTCAGATCTCGAAATGGCCACTGTCAGAGCGAATATTACGTACGCACTATGTAGACACCCCATTTTTTACCACACCTTAAGACTTGGGCTCCACTGATTGATCACCTAATAATGAAGTTTCATGCTTGTCAAACGCTAAATTTCCTACACAAAAAGCCTCAATTTTGAGCCTCAAACACCTACAAACCTTGCACCACTTTTTGACCAAAACAGTTTTTTTTTTCAAGCCTAACCACCCAGGGGCTTGCAGGCCACAAATGAGTGTATGGCCGTCCCCTTAGTGGCCAGCCAGCTACTTGTGTCAGTAAAAACATATATTTTTGCCAGCTGTGCCAATTGTCTCCACAAGTGCATGTCTTGCATCAGCTGTTTCTATACTGATATTTCTAAGAACCCAACATAATTTTCTATATATACTTGACCCCCTCTAATAAAATGAGGTTAGAAAAATTTTGAGGAAGAAAAATTCTTAGAAAAAAATATCCCTCTCTACCTTGTAACCTATACACACCTTACTTAGACCTTCTAAACCAAATTTTAAGGGTTCTTTGTTGAGGTTATTGAGCTTGAACATTAGCTCTTGAGGGTGAGAAATTGGCGGTTTATAACTCAAGGTGTTACTCCTCTTCAAGAGGTATAATTCTTAGCTTATTTTCCTTATTTATTTACCATCTTTACTTGCTGTTTTTGGAAAAATTTCAACTGTTTTTTATGGGCTGAAACTTGTGGTTAAAATCTACCCAAGGTAGACGGGTGGACCACCTTTCTCTGTACCTTATATTCCAAGCTATTGCCCTTGTGTTTCCCATCTTTTTATTAACTTTTTTTGAGCTTTTTACCACTGAATTTCAGAGGATTTCAGAGGCTAGAAATGTTGTTTTGAAGTCCCAAAAATGAAGGGGTTAGCCACCCCTCGTTTGGCTTATTTGCTAGCTTAATTCTTCCATTATGTTAGCCTACTTTTTTTAGTTTTTTTTTTTACCTTAATTCCAGCACTATTTCAGCCTAATTTAGGACTATTTTTTATGTGTTAGTTTCATTTATGCTTTGTATAGTATGCTTGTAATGTAATAGTCCTCATAGGTTTGGTGTTTTAGGCATTAGACACCAACCTATTTGAGTTAATAGCATTTATTTAGTGATTTCCATACTTGTATTCATCTCTAATCACCTCTACACTCTCCCTCTTTTCTGGGTTTTTTTCATTGCTTTGAGAGTCATTTCAACTGATTATTGTTTAAGTTTGAGATAGAAATCCTTGTACTTAATAGTTTAATCTTTTCGGAGGTTCATTACCAAAGGCATGACATCTCTCTCATGCCTAAAACAACCCTTTGTTTGACACTTCTCTCCATTAATGGACTTAATCTTCATTATTGGACTAAAATGCTTAATGAATGGAAAGGTAATTAAAAAAGGCTAATAAAATTGGACTAAGAGGTAACAAGATAATAAAATGGTTTGGGGTTCAATCGGACATTAATTGAACCCATTGAATCTTGAGTCGTTTCATACTTGTTAGTGATGAAAACGGTTCAAGAGTCAATGTCAACCACTTCCCTTGATCAAGATCATGAGAGAGAGGGGGTTTATGAGTCTTTTCATTATCATTTATTGAGATTGTATCCCTTGGTTCATAAGTCATCACGCAATGACTTTGCGTCGATTGATGGCTTGCTAATCAAGCATACCCCTCCTTTGACCTGTTTGATGATAAGAAGAGGCAGGGTGGACAAACATTCCCTAAAAATACTCTGTTTGTGCTCTATTTTGTTTCTGTTGCAGCAGGGCAATACCAAACATTAGTGGTTGACCGGCCACATTGCTGTATGGCCGACCACTTCTTCTGGCTGGCTGGCCACCTTTTGCAACCAAGTAGTGTCATTTTTTTTGCTGTAGAACAGAGCAAAGGCTGAGGCAAAACAGTGCAATTTTTCTGACTGCAAAATAGAAGTATTTTGGCAACCAAACAGAGGAAATTTTCGGGTAGAAATCCGCATGCATACATGAGTCATTCCTCGTTTCTCGAGGCCCATAATAGTTAATTAACTTAGTTTCATATTGTACTTAATTAGCTAATTCTAATAGCTAGTGAATTTTTGTTGTAATAGCTAGTTAATTTTTGTTATAAATTTGTAATAATTAGCTAGTGTAGTTAATTTATTTCATTTGGTTTGTAATAGTTAGTTAATTCGTTAATTAGCTAGGACATTCATCCGGACCCTCTTGTGCGAAGGGTAAATATGTAATATTGTGTGTATGTCTTTCAATCCCCATTTCTTTCCCCCTTTTATTTACTTGCTTAAAATGGATAGTTTAGAGCATCATGTTTCTTTTAACATTTTCCATGTACAAAGTATCCATGTGTCTTGCATGCATAAAGGCTCGGTTCATCATTCTAACTACATTGTCATTTATCATTTCATACTTGAATATGCGCTTAAACGGCATGCTATCAAGTTGATTCACATGTCATACTAGTAGCCGAGCCTGTTAGTTACATTTTGTATGTGTTGCGTTAGTCATTTACATCATTAGAGCATGTATTTTTCTAACTCTTTTCTTTTGGCTTGCCTCGGAGTACTAGGCGAGCATTTATTGCTTTAGCATATTGCATGTGTGTGATTGTTGCCACGTCAAGCATGTTTTCCATGAGGCTAAGTACTTAAGTGATATACTTGTTTGAATGCTTATGGGTGGAGGCTTTTTTGCTCAAATTGGGACAATTTGATTAATGTACATATGAGATCACTTTTTCAAGTGGTATATATTCAAAACACTTTTCAAAACAAACATGAAATCAAAGTATTCCAAATTTTGCAAATTAGTCTATACTTGTGTGCAACACATAGTAAGTTAGCCTAATAATCAGAACAAGAGCATAAAATGTAAATAAGAATCACATCATGAGTAGTAGAGGCCGATCTTTGATTGGGCGAGTGGGGTGCTCAATTCATGACCTTCCCCTTTCGTACCTAAGTTCCCGAGCATGTCACGTTGGTGATGATGGATAAGTGGCCTTTGGCACGAGTCTCGGGTTTCCTAAATTTTCCAAAAATATTTAGGTAGCGACTCTATAATCTGGCAAAGCAGTCCATTTTTGGCATTTTGATTCAAAATTGATTTTTCAAAAGAATTGTCGGATTTGGACTCATTTGTGTTTATCTATTTCATATTGCACTTGTGAAATCAGATTCAGAACCCCGGGAGTCCGAACTGTAGGGCTATCGTATTCGAAAGAAGCACGAAAAGCAAGATACAGTTTCTGGCGACTCTGCTAGGAACTTGTGAGAACTTTACTTGAAATTCATGATGTGAAATTTTATCTACATAGGTATTTTCTTTCTATTTGCATTTGTATTGTTACTTTAAATCACTATGTTTTCTATCTGCTATTTTTGGACGGTTTGCCAGAGGCTTACCTAAAAAGCTTGTCAAAAGGCTGATCAGTCGTGGGCTCTGCCATGATGGAAACACAACCCTTGGATCTGGACTACTGATGTACCGCTTGATCCTCCTTTCATTTCTCGATGTTAGGTGTGAGAGGTATATTAGGTAGTCTTGCTGAAGTACCCCTCTTTGACCATTTGGCCTAGCTGCATATAGTAAATCCATAGTGACTGTTCCAAACTAGGGGAGGATGCTCGCCCGTGTGCAGGATTGTGTGAAACCGCTTGAATGAAATAGTGAAACCCTAGTTCATAACAAAAGTAGGACACGGTAACCCTACCCCCCACATAGGGGTGTTTTGGCTCTCTTTTAACTGGTATATGCTTTGTAGTGAAACTGTACAAGAATGTGCATATCAGTTGCACAGTTGGTATTTGTTTTGGGGCAGGATTCAGTGTGAAGTGCAGTCCTACAGCTTTGATCATGTCTTTGTTAATAACATCTTAGCTGAGGTGCTGTATGGTTTCTGATTACTGCTCTTTTGCTTTATTTATTTTCCAGGTAGTTTAAAACCATAGCTTCGGAAGGTTCTGATATCCCCCAAGTACTTTGGACCTGAGTTGGAAGACTGTGCAAGGTTGGAGATCTTGTCCGGGGACAACCCGTGTTTGCTTCACTATCACCAGTTACAAGGCGAAGGAGGATTAGACAGAATTCACCAATCCAGTTCTTACAGAAGTCACCCCTCAGCTCACCTGTGTCCAATCCAGTTCAAGAACAGTCATCTACTTCCAGTTCAGCTCAGGAACGGTCCCCTATTCCAACGGCACAGTATTCCCCAGCAAATATGGAGGAATTAATACTCTATCTGCAACAAAAAATTGAGACCTTACAGCATGACGTGGCTCGTCAGGCCGAGGTTATAACCAGGCTACAGCAACAGCAACCACAACTAGCAGCAGCCTCTGTATCACATGTACCCACCACAGTTATCCCTGTGCCTAGTGCCACTGCTAATACTGCCACTGCTCAAGATCCACAAACCCAAGGCAATCCGATTTTCCTAGTCCCAATAAACCCATCCCAGGACAGGCTTTCAAAGCCCCGGTTTATCAAACCGAGACACCATTCGAATTTGAGGCTAATCCAACTACACAATAAATTGGAGAAACTGTTAAAAAAGGTGCAAGGGGTCAACTCCATTCCAGACATAGAGGATGGATACACCAAATCTGCGGTTACATTACCGGAGCAGTTCAAAATGTCGCACATTGACCACTTTAATGGTTTCGAGGACCCGATGGTTCACCTAAAACTGTTTTCAGATATCTTACGGCTGATGGACTTAACTAGACTACATAAGCTATCTCTCTTCGGTCGCACCATGTCGGGTATAGCGGCCATCTGGTATGCCAAGTTGGAAGATTCAATAAAACAAAACTGGGAGGAGTTAGCCGAGTCCTTCGTCACTTAGTACTCTTACAACACGCAAATCAAGGTCATAACTCGTGATCTTGAGGTGACGCGTCAAGAGCCAAAGGAAGGTTTCTCTGAGTTTGTGACAAGATGGAGGGCTAAAGCATCCATGATGACTGTTCAACCTTCAAAGAAAGACTAGGTCAGAATGGTTGTTTGAAATCTGCATGGCAAGTTACCGCAGAAGATGATTGTGCTCCCCCTATTTACCTTCAAAGAACTTCATGAGATAGGGGTTCAAATCGAGGATGCCATGAAGTAGGGGATTATTACTGATGATAAGGAGCCGGCTAAGAGGTCGTTTGTTCGCAGTTCCAATGGTGCCAGTGGTAGCATAGTTGTGAGGCCATCGGATGTAAGTGTTGTCACCACAACAAAAAAAAACTGTCGATCCCTTCGCCAACCAAGGCCCACAAACACCAGCCAACCCTATTCAACCTCCAGGTATAATTTATCACCCACTATACAGGACCCTATCCAAAGCTATGTAGGTGCTAATCAAGAAAGGGCACCTAAAACCCTTAGAACCTCACCCACTTCCTGACCCTCTTCCACCCAATCATAACCCTGCAAAATACTGTGCTTTTCACCAGCAGCACGATCATAATATCAACTAGTGCTTCCGTTTGCATCATAAGATTCAAGATCTCATTGACAACAAGGTCATCGCTTCACCCCAGAAACCAAATGTAATCACAAATCCGCTCCCAGCCCATAACCAAGTCTCTCTACTGTGAAACCTTAACCTTATCCATACACTGGTCACCTCTTATGACCCCAGCGTATATATTACCCCCTCTCATCTACTAAACCGATGTTGTTCATTCCTGAGAGCACAGATTTGTGCATGATAGGCACATCTAAACCACAACCTGAACCTCACAATGTGGTGACAATACCTGCAGTAAAGGAGGTTTTGGCCTTAGAGGGAGGTACTAGTTTGTCGTCAGGGTGTCCCGGGGACCTATTTGAAAGGGCATATGATCCAAGTTGCTATATCATGCCAAACACTCAAACCTAGACCGAAGTGGTGTTACCAACCTCGGTAGAGATTAATGTGGTTAGGGAGGATGGCTCGAGCCAAGGGTTAGATGACCTGGCAGATCTTGAAGAAGATCTAGACAACTTGCAGCTCTTCGATGAGCATGATCAAGGAGATGTACAGATCGGATGGTTTGACTTGAATGGATCGATCGATAATACCAGATGGCCGAGTGATGAGCCAGACAAGGAAAAAGAAACTGGGAAAAAACCAGCAGGAAAGGAAATAGAGGTAGCAGCGGTGGCTGAGAAGGCCGATAAGAAAGGAAAACTTCTAAAGGGCACATATGTGGGAAACCCAACCCAAGAAGTGGGTGTTGCGAATACTAGACACTAAATAGGAAGCTGTGTTGATGTAGTTTGACAGTGAAAGAATTGAAGGCAGCCAGAAAACCGCAACCGTATGTTGCCCCAAGGGGGACACTTGTACTGTGAAAATGATTCAGGTGGAGCCGAATAATTGCTTGATGGCAGCTGATGGCGAGTGGTGGGATGATAATGATTTGCATCTGGCCCATACTAACGAAAACTGGGGAGACTGCACCCCGGATAATACATGGTATGCTGAGGAGATAGACCATCTTACTCGAAGTGGACGGTGCTTTAAGTTGCCACACCTGGATCAAGCAGAGCCATTAGGAAAGGTCAAGGAGGTCGAGAAATAGAAGGAGAAGCAACTAGAAGAGGAGCTAGTTCTGAAGTAGCTCAAGAAAATTCAAGCTAATATCTCTATCTGGGGGCTCCTTATGGACTCACGGGTGCACCGACAAGCAGTATTGTTGGCAATGGACAAGGCTAACTTGTCCGTTGATACTACGCCCGAGCAACTTATGGGTCTGGTCTTTCCAAGTGGTGCCAAGTCAATGCTCACTTCCTCTGACAAAGAGCTGCCATCGAAAGGCTCAACTCACAATAAGCTATTATACGTATCTGTGGAATGCAGAGAGAAGTTGGTGCCAGTGGTGTTGGTAGATACTGGTTCTGCCATTAATGTATGTCCTTCTGTAGACACCCCATTTTTGACCGTCTTCAAGACTTGGATGTCATCGTTGGTGCACACGATGATTGTGATTATTTGTGCTCATTTTGGTCCTCGAAGTCCTCGACGGAATGCCCTGTCTTTGAGCCTTTAGACCCCCATTCATTCTGCGCCTTGTTTTGGACCAACATCTTCTAGCCTAAAACCCTTGCTGGTTGCTGGCCACCAATTGAGGCTGCCAGCCACCCAAGTGGCCTGCTGGCCATTGATGACTTTTTTTGCAGATATTTTCTTGACAGTTATTCCAGCTGTTGGCACAACCAGCTTGATCACCATACACGTGTATGGACTGATATAACTCAGCCAAAAGCTTGTTTTCTATAAATATGGAACCTTCTCCCCCATTGAAGAGGGTTAGAAATTTTGGAACAAAATTATCTCCCTCTCTCTACATTTCTCTCTTTCTCTTGAACTTTTGTGTATACAAGTATAGATACACTTCAAGTTTGCCTATCAACCCTTAACCAAAGTTTCTTATCTTTGGGCTGAGGTTACTTGAGACCCTCTTTGAGCTCTAGAAGGTGGTCTTGGCTTGGTTTATTGCCTCATTTGTGTCTTTCCTTCAAGAGGTATAACATTCTCCTTTTATACTTTCTTTGCCCTCTTTTTTCGACTGTTTTGGGGTCCCCACACAGTCAGTAAATTGAATTGTTCACACTAAAGAAAAAAAATACATTAGCCTGCAACAACAGGGGCTTCAGAAACTACAAGTTGCACCAAGGAAGGTGGATCTCTTCTATCCATATGGTTGGGTTTTCAACATCCATCGCCATCCGAGCAAGACAATGTGTCACGGGATTACCTTGGCGTTTAACATACTGTACTATCAAAATGCTGCAGCCCATCCTGAATGGAGTTCACGATATGCACATAGCAAGCAAAGCAGCCCGTAGTTGTTAACTGATACACTATTTAATGGGAAATGGTAACTAATGTTGAATGAAATTATTAGCCCAAACCAGAGTAGTTTCATTCCTGGGAGAAATACTATTGATAATATCATAATCATCCAAGAAATTCTCCATTCTTTGAGATACAAGAAGGACAAACGGGGTGGTACAATTTTCAAAATTGATCTTGAGAAAACCTATGATAGGCTATCCTAGGATTTTATCAGAGATACATTGCATGAATTTAATCTCAATGACAGTTGGGTTGAATTGATCATGAATTGTGTTACAAACAACCAATCCTCTATACTTTGGCATGGGCAAATTATTGAGGGAATCCACAATGTGAAAGGACTTAGATAGGGAGATCGCCTATCTTTTTGTTTTGTGTATGGAGAGATTATCTAACATGATCATGTCTATAGTGAAAGATGGATCTTGGAAAGGACTAAAAGCTTCTAGTAATAGCCCAACTTTATCCCACTTGTTTTTTGCTGATAACCTCATCCTTTTTGCTAAAGTTGATTAATCAAACTATGAAATCATCATGGAGGTTCTTAATGAGTTTTGTGAAGTATCTGGTCAGAAGATTAGCTATCAAAAATCTAAACTTTTTGTATCCAAGAACATCTCTTGTAGCCAAGCTAAAGCCTTAAGCTTCCAAGGTGGCATACCCCTCACACAAGACCTTGGCAAATACTTAGGATCCCTTCTCCTCCACAAAAGGGTTAACAAGAGCACCCTGTCAGGTTGGAAGGCTAGAAATTTATCCTTAGCTAGTAGAACCACTCTCATACAATCTGTTACCTCTGCCATTCCTATTTACAACATGCAAACCATGGAGCTTCCTAGGAATCTATGTGATGAGATTGACATAATTAACAAGAACTTTTTGTGGGTGAGACTGAAAGCAGCAGGAAAATGCACCTTGTCAATTGGGAAAATTTGTGTAGAGCTAAAGAAGATGGTGGTCTTGGCATTAGAAGAGCCAAGGATCATAATGCTGCACTTCTTACTAAACTTGGATGGAAAATTTTGGGCGATAATGACAAACTCTAGTGTAAGGTGCTCAAAGCTAAGTACCTAAAGAATAATACTCTATTCAGTTGGCCTACGAAGAGGAGAGCATCTCACACTTGGAGAAGTATTTGCAAGAATAGGGACACCTTAAGAAAGGGTGTCAAATGGAATGTGGGAAATTAGGAATCCATATCTCTATGGCATGACTGGTGGTGTGGCCAAAAACCTCTAGACCAAACCTATGACACACCACAAGTTAATGATGAAGATAAGGTTAGTTTACTTCTGGATGATTAAGGGCACTGGAACACTGAAGTCATAGCTAACACTGTCAATCAGCAAGACCTCCAAGAGATTCTCAAGGTGCATAGACCTAGTTTTGTGACTTATACTAATGCTCCCACCTGGATAGGATCTTTTGAAGGGTAATTTTTCTACAGCTTCTACCTATAAACTCATTGTCAATCATGATATGGATGGGAGAGACTAGAAGTGGATTTGGAAGGTTGAAACCCCCAAAAGCTTAAATGCTGTCTTTGGCTTATATTGAAAGATAGATTGATAACCAATCAAATAAGGCTCAAGAAGAATATGGCAACTACTGATCTTTGTCCTAGCAGTGGGCTCTCCAGTGAAGATATGAGCCATCTCTTTAGAGAATGCACCAAATCCAGGGATATCTAGATTGAAATAAAAAAAATCTCAAATGGTGAGAGGAGGGTTGTAGGCTGCCTTTTCATGAATGGGTGTTCTCTAACATGAAAAATAAAATTTTGTTCCTTGGAAAAAAAATGGTCTCTTTTCTTCATTGTCACCCTTTGGCAGATTTGGAAAGATCGAAATCAAATAGTTTTTGAAAGTATTGACCACCTCATTCAAATTATTCTCAAGAACATTAGAGATTATGTTCATGAGATTGATAAGGCATTCCAATTCCCTCTCCATCCTAATCCATCTTTACCTATGCTAATTAAATGGTGTTTTCCTACCATAGGTAAGCTCAAGTTAAACACCAATGGCTGTTCAAAAGGAGATCCTGGACAAGTTGGGTATGGAGGAATCTTGAGGGATGAAGCTGGCACAAGGACATGGGGATATTACGGCAAGTTACGACATTGTTCAAGTATGGAAGCAGAGATATAGGCCATCCACATGGGGCTCACAATCCTCTTTAAAAAAAGTAAAATGGATGTGAAGATAGAAACGGATGCTACAAAGGCCATTAAGCTATTTCAAGGTGAACCAAGTCATAATTCTCCCTACAAGGCCCTCTTTGAGGATACAAAATTTCTAATGAAAAGATACAACTGCTCAATTGGACATACTCTGAGAGAACAAAACCGGGTTGCAGGCAAGTTAGCCAACATAGGGGTGGCTCAAGATGAACATGTAGTGATATTGGAAGACCCCCTGTAGACCGTCCAAACTCTCTCTGCACGCCCTCCCCCCCCCCTTTTTGGAGAGGGCGCGAATTGGGTCCTGCTACAACGATTCGAACTCCTGTCACGGTTCTGAATCTAATCTCACAAAGTGCAATGTAAGATTGATAAATCACCAAAGAGTCCAATCTGGCAAATCGTTTTGGAAAATCAGATTTTAAATCAAATTATGCCAAAATTGGACTGCTTTACCAGATTACAGAGTCGCAACCTAAATATTTTATTTTGGAAAATTTAGAAAACCCTGACTCGTGCCAAAGGCCACATGTCCGTCATCACCAAAGTTGCCTCGGCTTGGGAACTTGGGTACGAGGGGGGAAGGTCATGAAATAAGCACCCCGACTCGCCCGATCAAAGGATCGGCCTCTACTAAACATGATATGTTGTTTGATAAACACATGTGTTCCTATTCCGGTTATTAATCTAACTTACTACATGATGCGCATAGCATACAAGTATAGACTAAGTCGCAAGCCTTGGAACAAAACAATTCATGTTTGTTTTTTTGAAAATAGTTTGGAAGTGCTACTCGCAAGTCGGTTAAAGCACAGATTTGCCACCCTCAAGTGGGCTTGAAAACATGATTTTGCTCGAGTTGTTCCAATTCAGGCAACAAAGCCTCCACCTACAGGCATTCATGCAGTTAAGCATATAAGCACATAGCCTCATGACAAGCATGCTATCATGGCAACACTCATACTCATGCAAATATGCTAAAGCGTAAAAACTTACAGTGTACTCCAAGCCAAAACAAAAGCTAGTTAGAAATATGCATGATCCTAACTATACAAAAATGCAACACATGCAAAAATGCAACTAAAATAGGCTCGGCTATCTAAGATGGCAAATGAATGCGACATTTGACATATGTATTCAAATAGGTATTAAAATACAGTGCAATTTCAATGATGCATCAAGCCCAGTGCATGCAAGACAAATGAATGATGCACGCATGCGAGCATAAGGTATGCTAATCAAAACATGCCCTAAAACAAACCATCGAAAGCAGTTAAGTAAAAGGGAGAAAGACGTGGGGTTGGAAGACATGCACACACACGCGCACATTTATTACAACATTGCGCCCTCTCGAAGGAGGGTCCAAATAAATAAGCTAAGCTAGCTATGCTAAGCTACTTATTACAAGTAAACTAATTAACTAACTCTAGCTAATTAATTATTACAATCCAAATTGAAACAAATAGCTACGCTAGGCTAATTAGAATATTACAAAACAAATTGAATGATTAATTACACAAATTAATCATAAGCAATGAAATGGCCTCGAGGGCGAGGGAGACATGCATACTCGGTTGGCGTCATCCCGGAAATCCATTGCTTTGCCATCAATTGCCTCTATTTGCACTTGCTCTGGTTTCTGAACATTGAACCAACTTCCACACTGTTTCTGCTCCAAAACAGGACCAATTCCACACAACAAATGGACTAGTGGCCGGTCAGCCACAAAAAGTGGTTGTCGGCCACCTCAACTGGCCGGTCGGCTAGTTGAAGTGGTCGATCAGCTACCTCAAGTGGCTGGTCGGCCACTTGCTGTTCCAGGCTTCTGGTTTTGCTGCAATAGAGAACAACAAAGGCACAACAATGTATTTTGCAGGTAATGTGTGTACCTCCACTCTCCTTATCATGTCTCAAGCTCAAACGAGGGTGGCACTCGGCTTTCAAGCCACCAACCAAGCATCTCAATGCATGAAGGCCCGAAAACCAAGCTTGTACAAGCTTAGTGAATGCACAAACAACACAAAGAGCCTCCACCCCTATCATGCATGATCAAGGGGGTAGGCGACCAAGAAATGTGACACGATTCATCACTTTGAGTATGAAATGTCCCACATTTCTTGTGTTTGGATTAACGTCCGATCCAAACACAATGCAATGATAACAACATGCTTATCTTTCACATGTTTTACTTGGTCCATTTCTTGTTTACTCATTTTAACTTACCAATTAGTCCATTAACCGGTTAAGTTCAATGTGATTGTCCTCTAATTGGAAAGGTGGTCTAATCCACTAGCACCTTAAACATGGAAGAAGCCTCATGCTTTTGGTTAGTAGAAACCCTCTAGAGAAGGCTAAAACCATTGGGCACGAGAGCCTCGATTCCATGCTTAAGCCAACAAGAGGCTTAAGACCACTTTTGAAATCAAATTCAAAAGTGAAGCATGGGGGAAGATTGCAGAAATTTCAGTGCTAAAGTGGCATGCACAAGACTCTATTATGTAAGCAATGCATGCAAGACATGTTAAGGGCCAAAAGCACTAAAGCTAGTGAAGAGCATTACACAAGAGGCATGCACTATCAATCTCGAATGGCCAAACCAGCTATGGATAGACCTAAAACATGCCAAAACAGTGGCCTAAACATGCTGGAATTGAAGCTCAAAAGACTAGGCAAACATGCACACAAAATGGCTCACAAGCAAGGCACAAGGCACAACTCTCAAAAGCATTTAAAGAGTGATAAATGTGGGAGTATGATAGAGGAATATGCTCTGAAAACACATGCTAAATGATGCCAAAACATGCAAACATCATAAGCAAAGCATGCTAAGGGCCTCAAAACACAAGGATAGTGAAGTCAACAACACTATAGCTATACAAAGCAAGGCATAAATGACCAAAGCTACTCAAAACAGAGCTAGAGCATGCTAAATAAAGGCCAAAAACATGCTAGAGTGGAGCCAACATATGCTAGAATAATGAGCTAAAGCATCAAGAATACAAGGCTAGTAAGCAAGATTTGCACTACAAGTACAAAGAACAAGCAAGAAGTGGCCAAGCTAGCCAAAAACAGAGTTTAAGCATGCTGAAATAAGGCCAAAAATATGCTTGAACTAAGCTATGAGATGGTAGAAAAACATGCTGAACTACTAGGCTATTAACACATGCAAACAAGATGTGAAAAGGGGGGGACCACCCCCTCCTATTTTGATCCTCAAAAAAAACTTTCTACCACTGAAAAACCTCTGAGTTTCAGTGGTAGAAAGGCCAAACAAAGGGTGCTTTAAAAGCTTTAAAGGAAGACACCAAGCTTAGCAAATAAAGCTACAAATGAGGGTGGACCACCCTAACTCCAAAAGGGCCTCAAACAACCATTTTAAACACTTAAGAAATGAGGTTTTTGTAGTTGACAACTAGGCTAAAACAACCTGCAAAAGTGGCCCAAACTAGTGTACAAAAACAAGCTTAAAAGGGGTAAACGCTTACCCTTGAAGCACAGCAGCCAAACAAGCAACTTCTGAGCCAAAACCAGCTTTTTGAGCCCAAACAAAGCCTTCCAAAAACCTCACCTCTAAAGTAGTGGTGTTGGCTAAGAGTGTTATGTGCAAAAATGCAAAGAAAGCTCACTTTCAAGCTATATATATATAGAGAGAGAGAGGGGGAAAATTTTGTCTCTAAAATTTCAGAACCTTTCTAAAGGGGGAGCGACCTTCCCTTATATAGAGCAAGCAAGCAAAAAGCTTGCTTCATCCCTCCATACACGTGTATGGAGGATGAGCCTCAGTGAGCAACAGCTGGCTCAAAAGATCTGAAAATATCTGAAAAAGGAGAAAATTGGCCGCCAGCCACTTAAGGTGGCCGACCGGCCACTTCCCCTAGCTGACTGACGACTTCAAGTGGTTGGCAAGGAGAAAAAGTGGATGACAAATGCCAAAAGTGGTCGGCAGGGCCCTTCTCCCCTGCAGGCAAGAGGCACCAAGGTTTGGTCCAAAAACAAGGCCAAAACACAGAGGGTTTAGAGGCTCAAAGACTCAGCCGAGAACTTCAGGCACTCAAAACGGGCTCAAACATGCACAATCATCGCGCGCACAAACAATGATGTCTGAGTTTTAAGGTCGGTCAAAAATAGGGTGTCTACAGTTGCCCCTCTTTGACAGAACTCGGAAGTCATGAAATGACGGGAGTGAATGCCAAAGCCCAGAGACGACCCATTTTTGACAAGGCCGAACAAGTAGGATAACAAAATAGATGCGCCCGCAGGCAGGGGCAAAATACAAGCGGCATGCACAATGCAGAACATAATTTGTGATCATGCAAAGAGGATTGTAATGAAGCATTTATGCAAAATAAACACAACATTTTAAGCAAACTGATAAGTTACAGCAGTCTCACATATGAGAGAAACAACACACAAACACGCCATGCGCGAGACTCACAAGTCAAATCATATTTCATACAAAAAGGATGTAAGAAAATTATGTAATATTAACCACGCACCACGTAGGAAAGACTAAAAGTGACCGTTGGGCACACCCGAGGTCTCAAACAAGATTCCGACACGTTACACGCGAAAGGAAAATGAGTGGTATAAGCATTGGAACACGTTCCAACTGCTCTTAACCAAAGAAGGTCTAACTCGCCATGCGCGCGAGGAGAAAGAACAACAATGAGCAAGGCATACGAGGTTAAATGCGATAGATACATAGAGTGAACATGTGCAATAGATGCACAAAGTAAACATGTGTGATAGATACACAAAATGAACATGTGCGATAGATACACTAAATGAACATGTGCGATAGATACCCAAAATGAACATGTGCGATAGATACCCAAAATGAACATGTGCGATAGATACACAAATGGTGAACATGTGCGATAGATACACAAAAGGAACATGTACGATAGATACACAAAATGAACATGTGCGATAGATACACAAAATGAACATGTACGATCTCTTATCAAGACATTATCAATCTTAAACGGAACTTCTCTGAATGAACCGTACATACAATATCGTCTGGTTGTGCCAGCTTCAAATGAACCGTACATACAATAGCGTGCCTGCATAAGAAAGAAACTTTACAGGTACAATACAATACGAATGCATGTTCTATGCAAGATTGACAGCATGACACAATGCTCAGCGAGGCATATTTCATGCACATCATACGAGGAACAAAATAGAAGCATATCTTATGCAACAAAACATGGATCATATTCTATACAACACCGAATGTATGCACAATGCAACAGGTTTAGACAACTTCTATACGGATGTAAGGGCATGTGCAATGCAATACAACATGACATGCATATTCTATGCAGCATAGAAACATGGGTAAAGCATCGTGCTGCATCTTATGTATTCTGTGCTCAATGACAATAATGCACATGGAATGCAATCATCGATAGCATGTTCAATGCGAAACATCGAATAAAGAAATGCGTGTCTGAACAAGACCGACTTAGTTGCAACCTCCGATTTACCTCTCGGAGAAGTTGCAATGTATTTCAAAAAGGATACACCTCGTGCATGCCAGCTAACGACGAGTCACTCATCGAGGGCATGAATTAAACTTTTGCAGAGACACTTTGAGCTGAGAAGTGGGCTCTTCTTGCACTTTCTTGAGAACCAAGGACTCAAAATAGTCTGAAAACATACTGGGGGAATACCAGACACTTGCCGGCCACCTTGGAAGCTTGTCAGCCACTTGCCAAAGTTGTCGGCCACTTAAGTGGCCGATCGGCCAGTTTATGAAAGTCGGGGCAGTTTCGGTCTTTTACATAGGGAACGTTAAAAACCAAACTCCCAAACACTTTTTTCTCACACACCCATTGCTGAAATCCCTTGTTCTTCAACCGTAGACCCTTTTTCCTCTCAGATTCGGGCTTTACACACGTTTTCCAATGCCCCCCCGGGCGAAGTGGATTCGAGAAAAACTTTCGGTTGTCTTCGTTTTGAGCCGAACAAAAGTTATTTTCAGAGCCTTTTCCTCCATTTTCACCATTTGAGGTTTGTTCCCCTCAACTTTGACTTGAGTTTAGCGCCTTTCCTGGGCTTTGACTTTTTTGACTTTTTCTCTTCCCGTGAGTTGATTTTTTGTTGACTTTTTGCATTTTCGTCCCATTTTGCTCATTTTTGCCTACTTTTTCATCTTCTTTGCAGATGGCAGACGATGCGCCGCATGGCAGAGGTTCTCCGAGGATGGAGGAGCAGCCCGAGCACATTCTATTGCCGCCGAGAGTCCGGCCATTTGACCCGATGACGTACCATCCCGAGGTACATATGCTACCACCTAGAACGGTGCACCATTTCACTGGGTTTGCACGGCGCGCGCCCGCAGATCTTTTACTACGGGAGCCTAAGTCCCATCTGTCTCATGACGTCACTGAGGTACACACGGCACTCTTACAATTTTCGCGATGCACTTTATATTTCTTGCATACCTTGCACTTTTGCCCTGTATCTCATCTGCTTATTCTGAACACATTCATACTGTCTTTCTGTCCATTCTGAACACATTCACACACTGTACTTCTATTCATCGACATAGGTTGACTCCCATTTCACCCGCAGATACGGGTCCACCGTGACGAGGGAGTGGTACATGGAGCTCCCTGATAGCGTGCGCCAGATTATTGGCGAGGCGGGGTTTGGCCTATTCTGTGCGGGGCTCTCGCGTCTCTTTGCGAGTAGGATCGTCTTAGGCGCGTTGGTAGAGAGATGGTGGGACACCACCAACTCCTTTCATTTCTCTACCACCGGGGACATGACGATGACCCCGTATGACTTCGCGATGCTGACAGGCCTTGAGGTGGGAGGCCAGCCAATCCCATATGACTCCGATATGGGTGAGTGGGAGGCAGCTTGGACTCATCTACTGGGAGCACACCCGCCCATCTTCCGATCATCGGGCTTAGTCTGGTATACCTGGTTCGCTGATCATTTCAGAGGGAGAGAGCCTACGATGATCGAGGAGACAAAGCAGTACGCCCGAGGCTTCCTCATGTTCCTCTTCGGCACTACCCTGTTTGCCGACAGAGGGAACACAGTGGGGTTATATTTGTTGAGTGCCTTAGTGGACCTGTCTCAGGTGCGGCACTATGATTGGGGGGGCGCCGGCCTTGCTACCCTCTACTGCAATATGAACTCGACCTCCCGCGGGAGCGAGAACATAGTGGGCGGTTACTGGAGAGCCTGGGAGGTATGTTTTACTGTTCAACTTTGCATTTGCTGCTATGCTTTCTGCTTAGCATTTTCTGTACACTACACACGCATAGTTTGTACTTTCTATACACTGTGCCACACTTTACTTTCTGCATTTTTCATCTTCTGTACCTTCTATATTCTGCGTATTGCACACATATTCTGTTTTCCACATTATCTGTGTTTATCTACATTCTCACTGCCACCCTCTTACTTTTCACAGCTATGGGTATACGCTTATTTCCCAGCACTTGCTCCTGAGCTAGAGGTTGAGACACCTTTCGAGGTACCCTACTCGTATCGCTATGACGGTCGGTGCCAGCCTAGGGCCTGAGAGACCCTTCCATACCTACGCCAGTACTTCAACACAGTGAGGACGATAGAGGTAGTTCAACACTCATAATTTTTTTTCTGCTTTCATCTTCAATTCACTTTGTATATCTAATGGCAACTTATCAGTCTATGCACTTGTTGTCTGCAGATCACATGGTAGCCCTGGGCGGCGATGCCAGAGTTTGCCCAATTTCATTTTGCTGGAGCTCAAGGCGCCTCCCGATATCGGCTTGTGCTCGAGGGACCCGTGCGCTGAGCATGGTTCTTAAGTGAGCACTTCATACGCCAGACATTAGGCTTGCCATTACAGTCAATTCCTTTGCCACCTCCACCGTCTATGCGCGCCACAAAGAGTTTCTCCCCTCAGGAGCTTACTGACGTCATATGAGGCACCGACGCAAATCGATTCATTGTGGACGGGGACTACACGGCCTATATCCAGGTGTATCTCATGCCTCCATTGACAGGCGCTCATGATCCCACGGAGAGGAGAGCTGATATTGCTTCGTTGAGTAGGGCTCGGGCTGCAGATGTTCCTTCGACGAGCAGAGCCCGGGCACCAGATATCCCCTCGATGAGCAGGGCTCGGGCACCGAGGGATGAGACTAGAGGGATGCCTTCTACTAGGCAGTGTGTTGGATGGTCGGATCCCCCGACTGAGCTAACAGGTTGGCGGTGTAGTGGAGTGCCTTACTAGATTCCACTTCAGTCTCCATTGCCTGATCACCGATATGTTAGGACACCTAACTCACTACCAGTATACTTTATAGCTTTTATGCATTTCAGTTTCACTCAGATTCTCATTCATTCATTCACTGATTGTGTCAACTTGCATCTGCAGCCCTCCATAGGATATGTCGAGAGGTTGCTCAAGGTGATAGCCTCACTTGAGGGTATGGTCTTGCGGAGAGAGATGATGCTGCACTCCCACGGTATTCCCATAACTCTTCAGTTTTCTTGCATTTATTATACTCCTGCTGATATACCGAAACTGAACACTTCATTGCACTGATTCACTGTATGTATAGATCACATCTAACATGACACACTGCATGCACATTCTGTGTCTGATCCCTACATACACTTGATCCGCACATTATACTTGCATCTGATATACATACGATGGCTAATATATTCAAACTGCCTTTTCAGGCCACACCTCTACAGGCAGGACCAGCAGAACCTTCTTCAACAGCAGGGAGAGAGATGACGGTACACGGCCAAGGGAGGCGTTGGGAGCTTGTCACACATGATGACGATGATGAGTCCAGTGAGGACGAGGAGGCAACGAGTCTTCAGTCAGAGTCAGCCGAGGGTGGAGGCGATGGCACCGGCTCAGGTTCTGAGGGTGGCGATGATGTCGAGGAGGGCTCTGAGGATGGGAGCAGAGGTGGTTCTGGTTCTAGTTCCGGTTTAGATTCAGGTGGTGGTGCCGGCGGTGATCGTGTAGAGTCTGCTCAGCCGAGGAAGAGGATGAAGAGAGCCTTTTGATCCTAAGCTTGGTGGCACCGATTTAGACGCGTTTTGCTTTATTTTCTTTTTGCTAGTAATGTTAGCACATTGTACAGCTTTAGGCAGTTTTACTTTCGTAAAACTTATACTTTTGTAAAAAGAAACCATGATGGAATGAAAACAACTTTTTGATTGAAAAAGTGTTACATTTTACATTCTGAGCATCACACAACACCGCACAGCATGAAAATGAGATTGATTTTTGAAAAATGCGCGCTTAAATTGCATTGTCTTAATCAGGTAGTGAACCGACCAACAACTGAAAGAACAAAACAACTCGATAAACAACACAAGGCCTTGACAGGCTAAACAAAGTAATTACAACTCGATAAACAAAGTGCAATAACTCGATAAGCAAAACAACAACTCGATGAATGAAACAAATACAATTCAATGAGCAAATTGCAACAACTCAGTAAACAAATTGAATTGAAACAACTCATCTAAACTACTGAACAAAAGAGCCAGACCCATCCAGGGTAGAGCAGAAAACAGGTTTTCAACATCCTCATCACACAAGAAGACCCAAAACCCTTTGATGAGGATAGAAAGAGGCTGTCAGCCACTTTTTATTTCTGTTGGCCACTTATTCTCACTATTGGCCAATAAAGTGGCCGGTCGGCCAGTAAAGGTGGCTGGTCAGCTACTTGAACTAGCTGGTCAGCCAGAAATTTTGAAAACCTGCAGATTGCTGCCATCTGTCCTCTATTTAATGCCTTATCTTCTATAAAAGTTCCAGCTTCGTGATCTCCTCATTCTAACTCTGTTTTTGGCCCAAATGGAAGCATTTCTTGCCCAAAACCTCTCCGATTGGCTTGCAACTTTGGATGGCTCGAAAAAGTTAAATTTTCGGGGTTTCGGAATAAATGCACTATTCACGCTGAGCCGCACCCCGCTGCATTTTCCGTTCCTCCATGCCGCGGCTAGGTGTTGGAATCCAGTAACTCATGTTTTTAGCTTTGGCAGACAAGAGATATGTCCCACTTTTGAAGATTTCCAAGCTATGATGGAATCGCGACGCAACGAGGAAATCTTGCCTCAGTTCTGTTTCGGCCACATCCAAGCTTTAGGACGGATGTGTGGGCTTACTTTGCATGACGCTCGGTCCTCGATTTGCAATGAAGAGTTAGATATTCCAAGCTTGATTCATCGATTTTCTGACACGGTGACCACGGCGACCATCTTTGGCAGAGTTTTCAGCGACACGCCCTCTGCTTGTGCATGTTGTCTCATTTCTTGCTTGCCCTAGGCTTCAGAGGGTCTAGCGTCCGTTTGATTGAGGTTGCCCAAGGCTTGAAAGAGGGCAAGAGCTACATTGGCATGACACTAGCTGAGACTCTGATGGGTTTGGATGCTTTCTGTCGCCGAGAGACAACCAGATTCGCAGGGAGTCCACTACTCTTACAGGTAATGTTTCCCACCCTCCTCACATGTGTATTCCTCACATCACTCGGTCCTCAGGCTCTGTTTCTCTCTCAAAACCCTTTCTCACTTTTCTCTCCACGTACACCTCGCTATTCTTTAACCTCTCTTATTTTTCATCCCTCTCCAGATATGGCTGATGGACAAGTTGAAAGTGGTGGACTCATGCTCAGCATATTCAGCACGCGGCTATTTCTTCTGGCAATGACTAGTTGATGCCCCAGATAAGGGATGGTGGTGCGAATGGATGTGCAGCCTATCTGCTGTCAACATTGCTTGGCACTGCCCCTGGCTTAATCTGCCGACGATGAGCTACAGCATGTCTCGACAGCCTGGCATTCAGTTGATCAGCTTGACACACTATGTCTTTTACTTTCCATTTCGGTTCCGGCGTCAGTTCGACCACAACCAAACTTGCTCGGAAGAGAGGATAGAGAACCCAACTTCATTTCTGATCCGAGGCTCACAGCTAGCTCAGTATTACACAGCATGGAGAACAAGAGAACTTCTGGCCCCCGCTCCCTATTTCAGTTGTGCCCTTTCTAATGAGTGCATAGCTTGGCTTGATAACGAGGCACAAACCGGGCCTACTTTGGCATCCGAAGCTTCCACAACCTCTGGGAGAGGGTGCAGGAACACCTGACTTGGCCATGCCCCTAGTTTATTGCTTTAATATGTACTTTCAAGTTTTCTTTTTGAATGTAATAAAAGCAACTTCAATTTGTATCAAGAGGCGAAGAGCTCTGTATTGAAATCAATAAAATTGAAGGTTGTGGGTACTGAAAATTTTTTGTTTGGTCCAAAAATGGTCTAAGTCGTAAAAAGATTAATTTGAGCAAAATCAACTTTTATTAAAACTTTTTAAAACCATTTTCGATATGGATCACAACTGGACACACCCAAGATCTATCATTAAGATATACAACCTCGAATCCAATCAACTGGAAAGTTGCCCTTTGTCTGAATAGCACTGCACTAGAGATCACAACCGAGCTCTTGAATGCAAAGAAGACAAAGATGACCAAAACAATCACATGGACAAAGTTGATTTGGAGGTGTTTATGGCTGGACTTCAGAATGAAGTTGCCTACGTATCCCAAAGATGGGAATCAAGCCTTACGTAGTTCGGTTCAGGTTCACTCGTGTATTAACACTCTCCTTTTGCGCTCTGACTTTTGCCGAGGCCACCCTTTTTGGGTTTTCAACCTTGCGAGCTCAGTTTTTCTTATTTCAAATTTTTTTATGCTCTAACTTTTTGCCTAGATCGCCCTTTCGGGTTTTCGGCCTAGCTAGCCACTCAGGGATAGTATTTCTTCAACTTGTCCATGTTGATTGGCTGGGAGAACTCAAGGCCATCTAAGTCTATAAGAAAGACAGCTCTACCCGACCAGATAGACTTGATGATGCAAGGACTAGTCCAATTCAGTCTGAACTTGCCCCTAGGGTCGTGGATAGGAGCTCAGTTGTCTTTGAGCACCAAATCCCCTTCTTTCAGATTCCTGGACTTAACTTTCTTATTAAAAGTCCTGGCAATCCTTCGTTGATAACCTTGGATATGATACAGTGCTTTTAGCCTTCTCTCATCGAATAGCATGAGTTCTTCAAATCTGCTTTGCTGCCAATCTGCCTCGGCTATCTGGCACTCAGCCATAACCCGCAATGACGGAACCTCAACTTCGATAGACAGAACAGCCTCCATTCTATAAACCAAGGAATACAGAGTTGCCCCAGTAGAAGTTCGAATAGAAGTCCGATAGCCCCAAAGAGCAAATGGCAACTTATCTGGCCAGTCCCTATAGATTTCCACCATCTTCTGCAGAATATGCTTGATGTTCTTGTTGGTGGCCTTAACTGCTCCGTTGGTTTGCGGCCGATAGGTTGATGACTTATGAAAAGCCACATTGTACTTCTCCAACAAGTCTATCACTTCCTTCTTGAAGTGGGAACCGTTATCTGAAATAATCTCATTTGGGACTCCATAGCGACAGATGATGTTATTCATGATAAACTTAGCTACATGCGACGCCTTTAGCACTGCATAAGACTGGGCCTCGACCCACTTTGTAAAGTAGTCTATCGCTACCAGAATGTACTCATGCCCATTCGACCCCTTCGGAGTAACTGCCCTAATCACATCAATTCCCCAGACTAAAAATGGCCATGGTGAAGTCATGTTGTACAGCTTTGACGGCCGAATGTTCATGCGATTTGCATGGATCTGGCATTTGTGGCATTGCCGAACAAAACCAATACAATCCTCCTCTATGGTTGACCAATAATAACCCTATCTGAGAATCTTCCAAGCTAGCATCACCTCGCTCGTGTGCGCCCTGCACTCTCCTCCATGGATGGCCTCCATCAAGCGCTTAGATCCTTCAGCATCAACGCACAGTTTATGCATCCCCAGATGACCCCGCTTGTATAATTTCCCCCCGCAAATAATGAACTGAGCAACCATTCGACATATTGCCCTTTTGTCCTTGGCATTTGCCCCTGGTGGATAAGCTTTCTTTTCCAAGAAGTTCCAAACATCATAATACCAGGGGTTCTGATCTTGTACTTCGTCTATGGTGGCAATCAGCTCGTAAGCCGGCACAAATTTTTGTTCAATAATTATCGGACGCATCCGGACTCGAAAGGGATGTCTATCATAGAAGATAGAGTTGCTAAAGAATCGGCAAATTTGTTGTTCTCTCTTAACAGATGGGCGAAGTTCAACTTCTCAAACCAAGGAATCAAAACATCCAAGGTCTGGTGATAGATTTTCATCATTTCTTCTTTAACCTTCCAATCTCCTTTTGCTTAAGATACAACCAAGTTCGAGTCTCCGATAATATCCAACCGCTTTGCCCCTAGTTCTAGGGCGACTTCTAGTCCAGCAATACATGCCTCATATTCTGCTTCATTATTCGATACCTTGAACCGGAGCTTGAAGGCTAAGGGTATGCGGGAATTGTCGGGTGCTATCAGCAACAGCCCTATTCCATACCCCGTACTGGTTTGACGCTCCATCAAAGTACATAGTCCAAGTTTCTTCTTCAACATGCAGAATGGCCTCATCTAGGAATAAATACTCTACTGCTTCATCTCCCTCCACTGGGTGATCGGCTAGGAACTCCGTTACCGCTCTCCCTTTCACCGACTTGCACGTCATGTACTTCAAATCGAATTCGGAGAGAAGAAGCAACCAATGGGCTAGCCTACCCATAAGTGCTGGTTTCTCGAAGAGATATTTGATGGGATCTAATCTCGAAACTAGTATTACAGAGTGAGCTAACAGGTAGTGCCTCAACTTCCTGATAGCCCATACCAAGGCCAGACAAGCCTTCTCCAGCAGAGTGTAGCGGGTCTCATATTCCAGCATTTTCTTGCTCAGGTAGTAGATAGCCTTCTCCAACTTATCCTCAAATTCTTGGGCAAGCATGCAGCCTATTGTCGTGTCAGTCACTGATAGATACAGAATCAACGGTTTCCCTGGCTCTGGCGGCGACAACAAGGGTGGGCTCTGTAGATATTGCTTAATCTGCTCGAAAGCAACTTGGCATCAGTCATCCCATTAGAACTTCTTTCCTTTCTTCAGGAGACTAAATAGTGGTTCACAAGTCAAGGTTAATTTTGCAATAAACCGTCTTATGAATTGCACTTTACCCAGAAAGTCTTGCACCTCCTTTTCAATCCTCGGTGGCAGCATTTCTAAGATGGCCTTGATTTTGGAAGGATCAACCTCGATGCCCCTCTGTGTGATCAAGAACCCCAGCATTTTCCCTACTGTAATGCCAAAAGTACATTTCTGAGGATTCATCTGCAACCGATGCTCTCTAATCCGTTGGAAAAATTTCTTCAAGGCGGTGTAGTGACCCTCTCTTTCGTTGGACTTGACAACCATATCATTCATATACACCTCCACCTCTTTGTGGATTATATCATGTAGAATTGTGGTCATAGCCCGTTGATATGTAGCCCCAGCATTCTTCAAACTAAACGGCATTACCCTATAACAATAAGTTCCCCATGAGGTAGTGAAAGCAGTTTTCTCCCTATCTTCAGGTGCCATCAAAATATGGTTGTAGCCTGAAAACCCATCATTGAACAAGAGCAGTGCATGCCCAGCAATGAAGTCCACTAATTCGTCGATATGCAGTAAAGGAAAGTCATCCTTCGGACTGGCTTTGTTCAGATCTCTGAAGTCCACCCATACCCGAATTCTGCCATCTTTTTTCGGCACCGGAACTATATTGGCCAACCAAATAGGATACTTAGATACTAACAGGAACCCTGCATCAATCTAATTGGTGACCTCTTCTTTGATTTTCAAAGCCGCCCAATCTGAGTGGATCCTTCGAAGCTTCTGCTTAACAGGTCAGGCCTCTAGGTCAAGAGGGATCTGGTGCTGTACAATCTCAGGATCGATTCCAGGCATGTCTTCGTAGGACCACGTGAAAACATCTTTGAAATCTTTTAATAAAGCGACTAAGCACTCGCGTTCCTCCGAGGACAACGTGGACCCGATTTGGACCAGCCGCAGATCCTTCTACAAGACAAATGAATGATGCACGCATGCGAGCATAAGGTATGCTAATCAAAACATGCCCTAAAACAAACCATTGAAAGCGGTTAAGTAAAAGGGAGAAAGACGTAGGGTTGGAAGACATACATATACACACGTACGCATATTTATTACAACATTGTGCCCTCACGAAGGAGGGTCCAAATAAATAAGCTAAGCTAGCTACACTAAGCTATTTATTACAAGTAAACTAATTAACTAACTCTAGCTAATTAATTATTACAATCCAAATTGAAACAAATAGCTACACTAGGCTAATTAGAATATTACAAAACAAAATGAATGATTAATTACACAAACTAATCATAAGCAACGAAATGGCCTCGAGGGTAAGGGAGACATGCATGCTCGGTTGGCGTCATCCCGGAAATCCATTGCTTTGCCGTCAATTGCCTCTGTTTGCACTTGTCTTGGTTTCTGAACATTGAACCAACTTCCACACTGTTTCTGCTCCAAAATAGGACCACTTCTACACAACAAATGGACTGGTGGCCGGGCGGCCACAAAAAGTGGCTACCGGCCACCTCAACTGGCCGGTCGGCTCGTTGAAGTGGTCGGTCAGCTACCTCAAGTGGCTGGTCGGCCACTTGCTGTTCCAGGCTTCTGGTTTTGCTACAACAGAGAACAACAAAGGCACAGCAATGTATTTTGCAGGTAATGTGTGTACCTCCACTCTCCTTATCATATCTCAAGCTCAAATTAGGGTGGCACTAGGCTTTCAAGCCACCAACCAAGCATCTCAATGCATGAAGGCCCGAAAACCAAGCTTGTACAAGCTTAGTGAATGCACAAACAACACAAAGAGCCTCCACCCCTATCATGCATGATCAAGGGGGTAGGCGACCAAGAAATGTGACATGTTTCATCACTTTGAGTATGAAACGTCCCACATTTCTTGTGTTTGGATTAATGTCCGATCCAAACACAATGCAATGCAAACAACATGCTTATCTTTCACATGTTTTACTTGGTCCATTTCTTGTTTACTCATTTTAACTTACCAATTAGTCCATTAACCGGTTAAGTTCAATGTGATTGTCCTCTAATTGGAAAGGTGGTCTAAGCCACTAGCACCTTAAACATGGAAGAAGCCTCATGCTTTTGGTTAGTAGAAACCCTCTAGAGAAGGCTAAAACCATTGGGCACGAGAGCCTCGATTCCATGCGTAAGCCAACAAGGGGCTTAAGACCACTTTCGAAATCAAATTCAAAAGTGAAGCATGGGGGAAGATTGCAGAAATTTCTGTGCTAAAATGGCATGCACAAGACTCTATCATGTAAGCAATACATACAAGACATGTTAAGGGCCAAAAGCACTAAAGCGAGTGAAGAGCATTACACAAGAGGCATGCACTATCAATCTTGAATGGCCAAACTAGCTATGGATAGACCTAAAACATGCCAAAACAATGGCCTAAACATGCTGGAATTGAAGCTCCAAAGACTAGGCAAACATGCACACAAAATGGCTCACAAACAAGGCACAAGGCGCAACTCTCAAAAGCATTTAAAGAGTGATAGATGTGGAAGTATGACTGAGGAATATGCTTTGAAAATACATACTAAATGATGCCAAAACATGCAAACATCATAAGCAAAGCATGCTAAGGGCCTCAAAACACAAGGCTAGTGAAGTCAACAACACTATAGCTATACAAAGCAAGGCATGAATGACCAAAGCTGCTCAAAACAGAGCTAGAGCATGCTAAATAAAGGCCAAAAACATGCTAGAGTGGAGCCAACATAAGCTAGAATAATGAGCTAAAGCATCAAGCATGCAAGGCTAGTAAGCAAGATTTGCACTACAAGTACAAAGAACAAGCAAGAAGTGGCCAAGACAGCCAAAAATAGAGTTTAAGCATGCTGAAATAAAGCCAAAAACATGCTTGAACTAAGCTATGAGATGGTAGAAAAACATGCTCAACTACTAGGCTATTAACACATGCAAACAAGATGTGAAGAGGAGGGACCACCCCCTCCTATTTTGGTCCTCAAAAATAACTTTCTACCACTGAAAAATCTCTGAGTTTCAATGGTAGAAAGGCCAAACAAAGGGTGCTTTAAAAGCTTTAAAGGAAGGCACCAAGCTTAGCAAATAAAGCTACAAATGAGGGTGCACCACCCTAACTCCAAAAGGACCTCAAACAACCATTTTAAACACTTAAAAAAGGAGGTTTTTGTAGTTGAGAACTAGGCCAAAACAGCATGCAAAAGTGGCCCAAACTAGTGTACAAAAACAAGCTTAAAAGGGGTAAAAGCTTACCCTTGAAGCACAACAGCCAAACAAGCAACTTCTGAGCCAAAACCAGCTTTTTGAGTCCAAACAAAGCCTTCCAAAAACCTCAGCTCTAAAGTTGTGATGTTGGCTAAGAGGGTTATGTGTAAGAATGCAAAGAAAGCTTACTCTCAAGAAATATCTAGAGAGAGAGAGAAATTTTGTCTCTAAAATTTCAGAACCTCTCTAAAGGAGGAGGGACCTCCCCTTATATAGAGCAAGCAAGCAAAAAGCTTGCTTATGGAGGATGAGCCTCAGTGAGCAACAGCTAGCTCTAAAGATCTGAAAATATCTAAAAAAAGATAAAATTGGCCGCCGGCCACTTCCCCTAGCTGACTGACCACTTCAAGTGGCTGGCAATGAGAAAAAGTGGCTGACAAATGCCAAAAGTGGCCGGTAGGGCCCTTCTCCCCTCCAAGCAAGAGGCACCAAGGTTTGGCCCAAAAACAAAGCCAAAACACAGAGGGTTTAGAGGCTCAAAGACAAGGCACTCAGCCGAGAACTTCGGGCCCTCAAAGCTGGCACAAACATGCACAATCATTGCGCGCACAAACAATGACGTCTGAGTCTTAAGGTCGGTCAAAAATGGGGTGTCTACACCCCCGCCCCCAGAAGATGTGAGAGCTTTGGTTATAAATGATATGATTGGGGTTAGTGTTGAGAGGGATTAGTTCTCCAATTTGTTGTGCTACTACTTTAAACTCTTTATTCTCTTGTATTTCTTACATTTCAGTTTAATCCCAAAAAAAAAAAAAAAAAAAAAATGAGCGAAAAGTTAATGTTGATAAGTATGTAAAAAAATATAATAAAATATATAAAATATGTTTTGAAATGTCAATTTTTTAGAAGGATCTAAAGCAATATGTAATTTGGACTAGAGTGTGTTGTTCGGACGTTGGAGCTCACTATGAGTCTTATTCAATGATTCAAATCATTTATTTTGTCAAACCATTTGTGTATATTGTCCGCTCAAAAAATTAGGTCGATCGATATTCATAACATATTCAATTTATTGCGTTTGTCATTAAAAAATAAATGGTCTATTTTTAAAAACATATTTAGCGTCCATTTTTTTTTAAACAAATACAATAAATTAAATAGGCTATAATTATCGGATTAATATAATTTTGTGTATGAATAATATACACCAAAGATCTGAGAAAATAAAATATTTAAATTAAAAAACGAAGCTCATAATAGACTGTGCACAAGCTCGGATAACGCCCTCCTCCAATTCAAATCACAAATTGGAGAGGATTCGGTCTTTTTAAGAATTATGTGATTAAAATGGAAAAAATATTAATTAGCACTGAATGAACAAACGTTAATGTTGGCACGTATGTAAATATATATATATATATAATGTGTAGAAAAAGGGCAGTTTTTTTTTTTTTTTTTGAATTATGTGATTCTTAATTATTGACATTCATTGGATCATTAACAAAACTCTTGTTTAATATTCAAATTTGTGTAGGAAAAGGTTTAAAATTTTGTAAAACTACTTAAAAATTATGAAATTAGTTGTAAAATAAAAAAAAATAAAAAGTGAGTTCTGTTCTTCACTTTTTTTCCCACTTTTTCTTATGTCATAATGACAAGTTTTTTTTTAATTACTAAGAAATTTGTTGCACTATGAAAATAATATAAATAATCATAATATAACAATTATAAGAAGTTCAACAACCAACCCAACAATGATATCACGCTAGCTTAAAAACCAATCAACTTAAGAAAGAGTCACTTCTCAATGCACACATTTTTTAATTTGATTAGATATTATTTGTCTTATTTCACATATCACATATTTCAATTATGACCCTTAACTCAAATATTGTACACATACTTTTCACCCAAATACACACCCACATAGCCACCAGAAATCGACAGTTCCTTCACTGCTCTTCTAGAGCTTCCGATGAACCAAGCCATGGATCTCTTACACTTACCGAAAACCAACAAAACTCTAGCGACACTTCCCAATGATGTTTGGAGTAATCATTGTCATCTCAATTGTGTTAGGGAAAATCGATGATTCCCCACAAGTAAATCAATCAATGGGAATATAAACTAATGCGGAAAAATTAAATCAAAGGCAACACAAGAATTTTTACGTGGTTCCCTCAATGTGAGGTACGTCCACGGGATCGAAATCCGATTTCACTATCAACCAAATAGGTTCCAAACGATTACAAACGAGACACTAATGGTCTCACAAAACCACCCTTAGGTGAATTCCAAATAATCACAAATAAACAAGAGGAAAGACCTCACCAAATAGATGAACCAAAATCTTCAGAACCAGAGTTGAAGACGACCCAAAATAACGAACCAGACACCAACCGAAGATGCCCAAAGAACCAAGCTTCAAAAAAACCAAATTGAACCAATGTATGAACTTCGGCACTGTTTCCCAAGTGTTTAAGCCGCCGTACCTTGCTTTTCTTGTGTTGAACAACCAAAAAAAACATAATGCCTCCAATAAACAAAATATAATATAATATAATGAATCTAGGGTTTTGTAATCAAACCCTAATTGTATCCAAATTGGATTGGGTCTCCACAAATATAATATATAAAAATATATTATACTAAACCAAGCCCAATTAAAACTCTTTTTCCAAAAATCAATTGGGTCCCACACTCCAATAAGGAGGTATCCCAACAATTCTCCCCCTACCGACTTAGGTGGAGACATCAACCATACCCGCCAAAGTTCGACACTTTAAATGTTTGTCCCTCGACAAAGTCTTTGTCAACATATCTGAAATATTATCATCTGTGTGAACCTTTTCGAGTTGCAACAATTTCGAATCTAACACATCACGAATCCAATGGTATCTCACATCAATGTGTTTCGATCTCGAATGAAAGGTAGAATTTTTACTCAAGTGAATAGCACTTTGACTATCACAATAAAGCACATACCTTTCTTGCTTCAAACCCAACTCTTGCAAAAATTTCTTCAACCATAACTCTTCTTTGCAAGCTTCTGTAATGGCAATAAATTCAGCTTCGGTAGTTGAGAGAGCAACACATTTTTGTAATTTAGATTGCCATGCCACAGCTCCCCCTGCAAAAGTCATCAAATACCCCGAAGTAGATTTCCTAGAATCAACATCACCGGCCATGTCAGAATCTGTGAACCCATCAAGCATCGGTTTACCATCCCCAAAACACAAACACACCTTCGAAGTCCCTCAAAGATATCTTAGAATCCATTTTACCGCTGCCCAATGTTCTTTACCCGGATTAGAGAGAAAACGACTCACCACACCAACGGCGTGAGCAATATCCGGCCTTGTACAAACCATGGCGTACATCAAAGAACCAACTGCTGAAGCATAAGGAACTTTCAACATCTCTTCTTTGTCTTTCTCACTTGTAGCACATTGATTCGAACTAAGCTTGAAGTGACCCGCAAGTGGACAACCAACCGGCTTTGCTTTATCCATGTTGAACCTCTCAAGAACTTTCTCAATGTAGCTCTCTTGAGACAACCAAATCAGTCCCTCTTTGCGATCACGAACAATTTTCATACCAAGTATTTGCTTTGCCGGCCCCAAATCTTTCATAGCAAAAGATTTGCTCAACTCCAACTTCAACTTGTTAATCATGGTAGAATCTTGACCCACAATTAACATGTCATCAACATAAAGCAAAAGAATAATAAATTTGCCATCCGGGAAATTTTTCACAAACACACAATGGTCCGAAGTGGTTTTAGAAAAACCATTATTCATCATGAAAGAGTCAAATTTTTTGTACCATTGCCACGGAGCTTGCTTGAGGCCATACAAACTTTTCTTCAATTTGCAAACAAATTTCTCTTTCCCTTTCTCCACAAAACCTTCCGGTTGCTCCATGTAAATTTCTTCTTCAAGATCACCATGAAGAAATGCGGTCTTCACATCAAGTTGCTCAACTTCAAGGTTCATACTTGCAGCCATGCCAAGTACAACCCGAATAGAAGACATCTTTACAACCGGTGAGAAAATCTCGTCAAAGTCAATGCCCTTCTTTTGCCCAAAGCCTTTCACAACAAGACGCACTTTGTACCTCAGATTCTTCCTATCATTCTTCAATTTGAAGACCCACTTATTTTTCAGAATTTTCCTCCCTTTAGGCAACTTCACTAAATCATAAGTGTGATTTTCAAGTAAGGAATTCATCTCCTCTTCCATAGCCTTTTTCCAATCATCTTTCTTTGCATGCTCAATTGCTTCTTGGTAGCTCTCCGGCTCCCCTTGATCAGAAATCAACACAAATTCATTGGGAGGATACTTTCTTGAAGGTTGTCGGTCCCTTGTAGATTTTCTCAACTCAAGTTGTGGTGGCGGTTCTTGAGTTGGATGCTCTTCTTCAATTTCTGGCTCAACTTCATTAGGATTAGCATCATCCTCCACATCTTCAATAGGTGGCTGCACATCTCCCCCATTTTCATCATCAAATGGAGATGAAGGAGATGGATCCATGTCAATGAGATCACTAGTTTTTGGCTCCGGTTGATCACCTTTACCAAAGTCTTCAATTGTTTGGTCTTCAAGAAACACAACATCACGGCTTCGAATGACTTTCTTGTCGACCGGATCCCATAATCTATACCCGAATTCATCACGCCTATAGCCAAGAAAAATACATTGTCTTGACTTACTATCAAGCTTGGACCTCTCATCCTTTGGAATGTGAACAAAAGCTCGGCAACCAAACACTCTCAAGTGCTCATAAGACACATCTTTGCCAGTCCAAACTTTTTCAAGAACATCACCATTCAAAGGATAGCAAGGAGATAAATTGATCAAGTCAACCGCTGTACTCATTGCCTCACCCCAAAAGGATCTTGGCAATTTAGCTTGTGAAAGTAAACACCTTGTTCTTTCTACAATGGTGCGGTTCATCCTCTCGGCAACGCCATTTTGTTGAGGAGTCTTCTTAACTGTCTTTTGATGCCGAATACCTTGGCTGCGACAATACTCATCAAATGGCCCAATGTATTCACCACCATTGTCTGTTCGGATGCACTTCAATTTCTGCCCTGTTTCTCTTTCAACCATGGCCTGAAAATGCTTAAATACTTCTAGAACTTGATCTTTAGTTTTTAGTAGATAAACCCAAACTTTCCTTGAATAATCATCAATGAAAGTAACAAAATAAAGTGCACCACCATGTGTTCTAACTTTTAAAGGACCACAAACATCCGAATGAATCAACTCCAAAACCTTTTCTTTTCTAAAAGCAACATTTTTATGAAAAGAAACTCTATGTTGTTTACCCGCCAAACAATGAACACAAGTTTTAAGATGTGTACCTTTCAAACCGGGTAGAAGCTCTTTCTTGAACAATACTTACAGCCCCTTTTCACTCATGTGGCCAAGCCGCTTATGCCACAATTCGGTAGAAGTATCATCTTCAAGTGCATTGACAACACCTTTACAAATTTTTCCTTGCATAGAATAAAGTGTATGAGTCTTCTTGCACTTAGCCACCACCAAAGAACCTTTTGTGAGCTTCCATATTCCATCACCAAATTTGTTGTTGAAGCCTTCATCATCTAGCTTCCCAGTAGAGATTAAATTGAGGCGAATGTCAGGAACATGTCTTACATCTTTAAGCAACAACTTGCAGCCCAAATTTGTTTCCAAGCAAACATCACCCATGCCAATAATCTTGGACAAACCTTCATTACCCATTCTAACAGAACCATAATTTCTTGCAGTGTAGGTAGTGAAGAAATCAACTCGAGAAGTCACATGAAAAGAAGCACCAGAATCAATCACCCAATGACTCTCTTGGCCCACAAAATTGATACAATCATCTTCACAAACGACCATGATATCATCGGTAGTAACTGCTGTTGTGTCTTCTTGCTTCTTATCCACACTTTTGTCATGCCTTTTCTCTTTATTCTTGAGCTTTCGGCATTCTCGCTTCATGTGCCCTTTCTCATGGCAATAATAACACTCAATGTCTTTCTTTGAAAAAAAACTATCTCTTGACTTGTCACGGCTTTGATCACGACCATGAGGAGTCTTACTCCTCCCCCTTGTTTTACTTCGGCCTCTCACAACAAATGCTTCCGAATGAGAGGTACCGGCTGATTTTCTTCTAGTTTCTTCATTCAACAAGCTACTAGTGACTTGACCCATAGTGACAACTCCATCGGGCGCCGAATTACTAACTGTCACAACCAAAGTCTCCCAACTTTCTGGCAAAGAACTAAGTAACATCAAAGCCTGCAACTCATCATCAAAAATAATTTTCATAGAAGCAAGTTGGTTAACAATACTCTTTATTTCATTCAGATGTTCCGAAATAGGGCTGCCCTCTTTATATTTTAAATTAACCAACTTACGAAACAGAAAGGCTTTATTTGTGGCTGATTTTCTATCATAAAGACTCTCTAATTTTTTCCATAAATCATGTGCTGAAGTTTCAGTAGCAACATGATGAAACACATTGTCATCAATCCATTGACAGATAACACCAACGGCTTTTCGATTAAGCCTCTTCCACTCATCATCTTTCATATCAGCAGGTTTGCCACTATCACCCTCAATGGGTCCATACAAGTCTTTACAAAATAATAGGTCCTCCATTTTAGTTTTCCAAGTTACCCAATTGCTTCCATTGAAGCTAGACATACGACCCACATTCCCCTCCATTGATTTATACAAATAAATAAACCCTAATAAACCGTAAGCTCTGATACCAGTTGTTAGGGAAAATCGATGATTCCCCACAAGTAAATCAATCAATGGGAATATAAACTAATGCGGAAAAATTAAATCAAAGGCAACACAAGAATTTTTACGTGATTCCCTCAATGTGAGGTACGTCCACGGGATCGAAATCCGATTTCACTATCAACCAAATAGGTTCCAAACGATTACAAACGAGACACTAATGGTCTCACAAAACCACCCTTAGGTGAATTCCAAATAATCACAAATAAACAAGAGGAAAGACCTCACCAAATAGATGAACCAAAATCTTCAGAACCAGAGTTGAAGACGACCCAAAATAACGAACCAGACACCAACCGAAGATGCCCAAAGAACCAAGCTTCAAAAAAAACCAAATTGAACCAATGTATGAACTTCGGCACTGTTTCCCAAGTGTTTAAGCCGCCGCACCTTGCTTTTCTTGTGTTGAACAACCAAAAAAAACATAATGCCTCCAATAAACAAAATATAATATAATATAATATAATGAATCTAGGGTTTTGTAATCAAACCCTAATTGTATCCAAATTGGATTGGGTCTCCACAAATATAATATATAAAAATATATTATACTAAACCAAGCCCAATTAAAACTCTTTTTTCAAAAATCAATTGGGTCCCACACTCCAATAAGGAGGTATCCCAACAAATTGCACTCTCAAATTCCCCGCCAACAACGCCCTACTCAAATGAGCCAAGTTCTCAGTCTTCGCCTCTGCCACCGATAAATCGCTGGAGACAAGCTCAATTCTGTCCAATTCATCCCAACTCGCACAAAGTCAAACAAGAACTGGTTGTTTCAGACTCAAACACCAATTCCTCTGATCCAATTGTTCCCAACCATAATAAAAAATCAGCAAAGCGAAAAGAGCCTGAGAATTAAGTTTTGATCATTCAGTACTGATTTTCTGAATAGAATTAGTTTTTTTGGTTGTTAACTTTCGAAAATTTCCTAAAATTTCAAAAATTGATTTCTGAATGTAACTATTTTTTTCAATTTGGAAGTTGTTTTTCAAACAAAAATAATAATTGCGACAATTGATGGAAAAAATAAAAAGTTTTGGCATTGGTTTGCCAAATGAAAATCGCCACAAAAAAAAAAAAAAAAAAGGAAAGAAAATTTGCACAAAAAAAGGACCTTTGGAGTCGCCAGAAAAGCTCCATAATCGTAGTCCAGAGAATGAGGAAAGGAGTAAGCATCCATAGCTGAATACAAGGAGTTCATTGAAGAATTGTCAATGATGAAGGTTGGAGTCAAGTTTTTTTGTTTATAAAAATATGTACTCATTCATTAAGATGTGCACTAAAATTTTTTGTTTTTAAAAGATTTGTATAGAGAAAATTTGAATATAATATTAAGGGTGTATTTAGATGTCCATTATGATTATTTTGCTTTAGAGTATAATTGTCATTAAAATAAATTTTTATTAAATGTGTACACTGAGTTAAGTCGGTGTATGGAAATAAAATTTCACCCCATAGTGGAGGCAAAAAAAATTATACAACAAAGAGCCCTATAAAATGAAAAATATCAATATTATGCTTGACAAAAATTAATCTCTTGACCTAAATAAAAATGTACAAGGATAGTCAATTAAGCTAGTCTAATTAGTTGTCCTAATGGCATTCGTTAATTGTAATTATAAAATTATGATAGCAATTTGTTTGATTTAGTTTTTGAATTTTTTATTTTTCATAATTTTTTTTGTCTTTAGCGATTTTTTTAAATATTTAATAAAAAATGTTTACTTTTTAAATGCACCTAATTTAGATATATTTAAAAAGTAAAATATTTGTGAAAAAAATTATTAAAAAAAAATCACTACATACAAAAAATATGAAAATGCATTTTTTTTTTTTTTGGTATTTCATTATATTTAATGATTTTTTTTTAGATTTCTTAACAGATATTTTATTTTTTTAAGTGATTCTAAAAAGTTAAAAAAAATATTAAAATATAAAAAAATTATTAGAGACCAAAAAAAAACAAAAAAACAATACGACAACAATATATTAGTTTCAAAACCAATCAAACTTGTAATAAGACACAGATTTAAATATAAGGGATTTTAAATTACTGCTCCTAAATCAAGTACTAGTATTAAACCAAATATTTATTATCGGTTAGTTTAGGCCAATTTTTGGAGTTCGCTTAAAGTTATTTTTGTTTTGGAAAAAAAAAAAAAAAAGATAAACACCATAATTGTTTTTAAGATTAGAAAGAAAATTATAGCAAGCACCATAAACTTAGCACAATTATACCATGCTCTCCAATTCGTAAACTTTGCACCCTTACTTTCTGTCAGTTATAATATTTGTAATATGAACAAAAAATAATACTATCATCACTTCTACACTAAAATGTATTTAACTTTCAAAATATAGAGAGAATACAAATTTCCAACTTAGGAGTAATCGCAAGAGCATGTTTGGTACACAGAAATGGAATGACGTGAAAATGAAATGAAAATAAAAATGAAATATAAGGTTGCATAGAATGGAATATCCATTCTAATTCGACTATTTGATTGCCAACATGGAATAAAGAATGGAATGACTATTCACATTCTTATATTTTGTTATTTCTATTAAACTAATGTAATGAAATTGAAGAAATTCAGTACTTTTCACTTTATTCTTCAATGAATCAATATAGTCTTACATACTTGTATATATATACCTAAGTTGGTTACAACTAATCTCCACTACCTGTCCACACTCTCATTCAAACAAACACCTACTCTAACTGATTAATTGACTATTGGCTAAGTTGATAAGTTGGCTAAGGCTGCAGCTACAACTGTGGCTTTGACTGAGCTGATAAACCGTTACACCTGCTAGGTGTCTCAACATGCCCCTGCAAGCTGATGGGGTGAGCAAACTCCATTAGCTTGGATTTCATATAAGAAAATCGAGCCACAGATAAAGGCTTAGTGAACAAATTAGTCAAAAGTAAGGTGCTTAACAAGCATCTTGTCCCGTACACAATGACAATCGACTTCTATATGCTTGGATCTTGAGTGAAAAAACAGGATTAAAAGAAACAGCTATAGCTGATACATTGTCACACAGTAGAATAGGAAGATTAGGGGAAGAAATGCCAAGATCTTGAAGCAGCACTTGAATCCAAGAAATTTCTGCAACTGTGTGAGCAAGAGATCAATATTCAGCTTCAATGGAACTTCGAAAAACTGTAGCTTGTTTCTTGGTAAACCAAGAAATGAGATTAGAACCTATAAAAATGCAATAGCCAGATGTGGATTTCCTATCAGTGACATCCCCTGCCCTGTTGGAGTCTGAAAAGCATGTAGATCAAATGAGCTAGGATGATAGTGTGAGCCATGATGAAGTGTGCCTTTGACAAATCTAAGCAATCTCTTGATTGCAGAGAAATGCCCAATTGTGGGAGCATGCATTTCTTGGCAACACTGATTCACTGCTAAAGATAAGTCAAGCCTTGTAATAATGGTGAGATACTGCACAGCTCCTACAAAGCTCCTATACAAAGATGGATCATGAAATGGAGCTTCAACATTAGGAACAGAATTGGGCTTGATTGTTATGGGGGATAAGCAAGGTTTGCAATCAGCTAAGCCGGCCTTTGTGAGTATGTCATGAGCATACTTTGGCTGGGACAAAAAATAACCTAAACTAGGAGTGCCTTGAATGGAGATGCCAAGGAAATAAGAAATAAGAAATATCTCCTAGTTCCCTCATAGAGAAAGCATGATGCAACTGAGAAATGAGAGTCTGAATATGAGAAGTGCTATTCCCAGTGAGTAATATGTCATCCATATACACTAATAAGACAGTGATGGTGGTAGCAATCTTTGGAATGAACAAGGAGGGATCACAATTGCTATTATGAAAGCCTTAAGATAATAGGAATGCTGAAAATGTTGAATGCCAGCCACATGGAGCTTGCTTTAAGCCATACAAAGCTTTGTTGAGTTTGTGAGTAGAAGAAGAAGAGACAAAACCTGGAGGTTGTAGCATGAACACCTCCTCTTCAAGTATACCATGTAGGAAAGCATTAGAAATGTCAAGCTGTTTCAATGGCCAGTGATAATGAAGAGCAAGACATAAAAGGATCCTAATGGTGGGTTTTTTGGCAACAGGACTAAAAGTTTCTTGAAAGTCAATCCCATGTTGTTGAAGATAACCCTTAGCCACTAACCTTGTTTTATGCCTGGCAATTGTGCCATCTGAATTTCTTTTCACTTTAAACACCCATTTACAACCTATGGCCTGTTTATTAGGAGGAAGAGAAACAAGTGCCCATGTCTTTTGAGCTTGTAAGGCATTAAATTCCTTTGTCATGGACTTAAAACAAATAGGAGATAATAGTGCTTCTTTGTAAGAAGGAGGTTCAGAGTCTGCAAAAAAATGAGGAGAAGTAGACTTGGTAGCAATCAAACAAGCTTTGGATCTGGTGACCATGGGATACTTATTTGCAGAAGAAAGAGGAGGCAAGAGAGGGAGTTGAATAGAAATTGATTGAATAGGAATAGGAGGAGCAAAATCAAGCTCAGGCTATGATGGAACATGACTAGGCTGCAGCTGAGCAGAACTAGACTGCTGCTGAGCACTACACTACAGGGGAGCATAAATGGGCTGCAATAGAGTAGACCTGGATTGCAATGGGTCAGTCCTGGTCTCCAATTAATCAAAACTGTGATGCAAAGAGTCAGAATTGGGAGAAGTAGTTGAACTAGACTGCATCTAAGCTGTAGAGGAAGGAAATGGAGAAGAAAAATTTTGGGTTGCACATTTGGACTGAAGAACACAAAGAGAAGACCAAAAAAATTATGCAGATAAGACATAGTAGAAGAAAGGAAAGAGAAAAAGACTGAGAAAGAGATTTAAATGGAAAAACAAATTCATTAAAGTGTACATGCCCAGACAAGTATACACGACCTGTAAGTGAATCCAAACATCTATACCCTTTAACAAAGGGATGATAGCCCAAAAAAACACAAGAAATGGACTTGGGTTGAAGTTTATGAGAAACATATTATAGCGATCCCGGGTTTTAACCTTTGTTGTACAGTGATCCGGACTTAGTTCCGTAGATGTTAGCAGTTGTTCATTTCTAGTTTACATCCTTTCATACTTTGTATTTGAAATTATAAGATGCGTTGGGCAGGTTTGTTACAGGTTGGTTGAGCTTAGGAACCAAAACTAGTTGCCCAGATTTTGGCCTGTCCGCTCGAGCGGATATTTTGACGCTCGAGCGGGGACCTTGTTGTTGCTTGTCCGCTCGAGCGGGGGTTTTGGCGCTCGAGCGGGGAATACACCCATCCAATATTTTCTTGTGTCGGGGGATTGGCCGCTCGAGCGGAAGGTTGTGAGTGACGCTCGAGCGAGGAGTTGGGCACTCGAACGGGGACCTGGTACGTCGAGATTCTGGGAGTGTGCATCCGCCGCTCGAGCGGGAGTTTGGCCGCTCGAGCGGGAGTCTGTGAGTGGCGCTCGAACGGGGGTTTCCACGCTCGAGCGGGACGACTCTTATTTAAAAGCGAGATCCGACTTTTTTATCACTTTTTCAAGATCTTTTCTCTCTCTTACTTTTTCAAAAAGCCATTTTCAGAGCTTCTCACTCTAAAACCGGCCCTTCTCTCTTAGATTTGATCTAGTAGGAGTTGTTTGCTTACTTTTGGTCTTTACAAAAGTTGTGTTGATCGTCGAGGGTTACATTTTAATCTAAAAATTTCAGAATTTGGAGCATCTTGGTTTTGGTCTTCATCTCCATTGGAGCTCAAACTTTGAGGTAGGGATAACCTGCTCCATCTTATGAACTTTGTCTTTGAATTTTAGCATTTTGATATGTTGGGGGTTGTCAGGTTATTTTGAGAAAGTTTGGGCCTTTGTGTAATTTTATAAAAGTTGGGGTTTTAATTATATAAACCTACATGCAAGTTAGGCATAGAGAAATGAGATTAATGTTGGGGACATTGATGGAAATGGAACCTTAGGGTTGTTTTGTGAATTATGGCTATTTGCCCTAATTGGTTTAATTAATTAATGTATATAATTAATTAAAGAAAATGAGGAATTGAATTAAGAATGTTAAAATTGGGAATGTATGGCACTAAAGGGGTGTAGTTGAATCATTTTTTGCTCACTTAGATGAAATGTTGGTATGTTATCCATTTGTGCATTTATTTCCTGTTTAGAAATAATTGCTTGGGCTACCGGTAGAAGGTAGTTTTGATTGTTGTCGACAATGCATGATGATTAGGCAAACTAAAACTAATCAATTGGATGTGTCATAGAGTATGACGGTTGATAGAATACATTAACTTTATGTATTGATGGATTATGCATATAACCAATGTGTTTATATGCATTATGTGTAGACGGTTGATAGGATACATTAATTTTATGTATTGATTGATTGCGTATATGATTCTGTGTTTATATGCATTGCTTGTGTATGGGAGGAGATGGGGGGTGTACTCCACGGTTTAGGGGAAGATGGGGGATGTACCTCTAAGCTGGTTAATGGTTATGGAAAGATGGGGGATGGACCCAGGGATGCAGCTCATATGCTCTCCCATTGGAGTGATGATACAGCTCATATGCTTATCTATTGAAGTGTTGATATAGCTCATATGCTTATCTGTGGTAGTAGTGATATAGCTCATATGCTTATCTATTGAAGTGTTGATATAGCTCATATGCTTATCTGTGGTTGTAGTGATATAGCTCATATGCTTATCTATTGAGATGTTTGTTTGATTCGATATAGCACTAAAATGTATATCATTTATGAAGTATGGAAGTGGTTTATGTGTTAGTGATATAACACGAGAATGTGTGTCCACCTTGGATTTTGAAAATGTTTTAATGATGAACTATAATCTCATTAAAGGTTTTGGCCAGGGTTCTGAGCCGTATTTTCAAACTCACTGTTGAATAAGAAATGGAAAGTGAATTGTAACATAGACTTGATTGTCATGGAATTGTAATGAGATGTAAATGAATGTATAAGTGTTGACCATCTATTAACTGCTAATCTTTTGGTCATTGTTCATAGTTGGTTTAGTGTATTTCTATTGGGCTGTGGCTCACCCTATGTGGGACATCATTTTCAGGTACATGAAGCATGCCACCTCCAAGGACATCGCTTGGGAGGCTAGAGGCAAGCAGACGTTTGTGGTTTTGGTTATCTTTTGTTGTATTACATGTAATTTCAAGCCAAGGGCTTAATGTGTATTTGAGTTAGTACTCTCCTCTTTGTAACCAAGTGTTAGCTTGGAAAGTTGTAAGCCCATAGGACATTTGATTATGTTGTTAACATGTAATGTTTCTTTTAAAGAATTACTCCGTGGAATAGAATGATGTTTGTCTCTTATATCGATGTATGTCTAAATTGATGGGTTTAATGTTTTTATTTTGAGGGCGTTACACATATGGCTTGAGCCAAGGAAAACCTTGGCATCCAAATACTCTCAACTAAGAATAATCAAGAATAGACTTGAAAAGCAACTCATAAGGAGATTGTTGATTCAATTTAGAGAAGGGCATTTGATTGATTAAAAAAGTAGCTAAGGCAATAGCATCAAACTAATACTTAATAGGCACAGAAGCATGATGCAACAAAGCAATAGTAGTGTCAACTATATGCCTCTGTTTCCTTTCAGCAACATCATTTTGTGGTGGACTATAAGGACAAGAATGTTGATGAACAACGCCCTCAGAGGCAAGAAAATGCTTTATTATATTATAAAGGTACTCCGTACCACCATCAGTTCTTAGAATCTGTAATGAAGTTTGAAATTGCTTCTCCACATAGGCTTTAAACTCCACAAAACTTAGTGTAAACTTCACTTTTGTAAGATAAAAGGTAAATCCAAGTAAACTTAGTACAATCATCCACAAAAAGTACATAAAATTTGTTAGGAGAATTAGATTGAAAAGGCCCCCATACATCACTATGAATTAAGGAAAAAAGGTTGATTGCTAGTTGAATTAGACAATTTGAAAGAAAGCCTATGGCTCTTAGCAATACAACAATCAATACAATATTGAGAAGATTGTTTATTAGAAACACAATGCAAATGCTTTTTCAAATGATGAAATTTCAAAGCATTAGGATGACCTGGCCTATTATGCCAAGTAGCTTCAGACACAGAAGCTACAGATTTGATGTTGAGATGTACTTGTGACTATGAAGAAGAAGAAGCAACAGATGGAAGATAATGATATAGACCATTGACATTAGATCCTTCGTGAAGCATTCTCTTCGAATGCTTGTCCCAAATGACAAAATTAGCATCATCAAATGTGACAAAACAGTTGTTATCTTTTGCTAATTTTTGAATAGAAACAAGATTGTAAGAAATAGAGAAAGCATGAAGAAGATTGTTCAATTTGAAAGAATAGTGATGAGTAGGTAAGATGCCCTTACCAATGTGTTGAATGTGAATAGAATTGCCATTGCCTATGGTAATCTGATCTGTACCTTGATAAGGATGATGGCAACTCAGGTTGTTCATGTCAGTGGTGATGTGATCTGTGGCTACAGAGTCAAGGTACCAAGGCATTGGTGCAGAGGATGAACCAGAAGAGGCAACAAAAGCTCTAGATTGTTGAGGAAAGGCATGAGTAGAATGAGGAGATTGATATTGAGGATCCATATGATACCAACACTCCAGAATTGTGTCGTTAAAACCACTACAAATCTGACATTGTTGAGAAAATCTACTACGACCTCTGAACTGAAAGAAGAACCAAAAGTTTTGCTATTTCCATAACCTCTGGACTGAAATCGACCTCTGAAAGAAGAACCAGAAGTTTTTCTATTTCCATAACCTTGGGAAGCATGAGGCTGAAAATTAGAGGAATTTCCTTTAACCGAAGAAAATGCAACTGTAGGTTCAAATGTAGGTTCCTTGAGCTTAGATTCCATATGGATTGCTTCAGAATAAAGCAAAGAAGAAAGTTCTTCCATTGTAATGAAACCTGATCTAGCTCGAATGGAGGTTACAAATCCATCATATTCATCAGGTAGTCCATTTAGAGTGATTATACCAAGTCCTCATCCTCAACCATGACTGAAGCAAGAGCTAATTAACAATCTCTTTGATCTTAGCAAGATATTCTTCCATTGAATCTAATTGCTTAGATATATTGTTCAACTTGTTTTTCAACTTATGAACATGAGATCTTAAGAGAGAAGTATAGCGTTTATGCAAAGCAGACCACACCTCAGAACAATGAAATGAACTCTAACACAGAGGAATAGACAGATGGAGATAGCGTTGTAGTGATGCAACTCAGCAAATGTGCATCAACTAGACTCCATTGCACTCGATCAGGATTGGAGATACTCTTTCCAAAAGCATCGATGACTAGCAATGCCAAACAAGGGATTATGTCATCAACATAACCAAGAAGATTAGTGGCTCTGAGAATATTCTGCCATTAAGTTTTCCAGATCACAAAATTTGTGCATCGAGTTTGATAGTTACGAAGGAAGATAGATTTGAAGGAATCGAGGAGATTGAAGAACTTGAAAGTGCAACGATGGTGGACACAAAAGCCATTGATCACTTTGCTCGTTAGAGCTTACACAGCTCTGATACCATGAAGAAATTCAGTACTCTTCACTTTATTCTTCAATGAATCAATATAGTCTTACATACTCATATATATACCTAAGTTGGTTACAACTAATCTCCACTACCTATCCACACTCTCTTCTAACAAACACATACTCAAGCTGACTAACTAACTATTGTCTGAGTTGATAAGTTGGCTAAGGTTGCAGCTGCAACTGTGGCTTTGACTGAGCTGATAAACTGTTACACTTGCTAGGTGTCTCAATAGAAATATATATATATATATATTTTGAAAAATCTAGAAACCCCCTAGATGTTGATTTGTGATTATGTATCAATTTTAAGCAATATATAACAATCTCAATCAAACAATCAAGACAAATCGACACAACGATTTTACGTGGAAAAACCACAATTGGACACCTCCAATTGTGATAAAAAAAAATCACAGGCAAAAGCCACAAAACAATCCACTAAAAAGACATAAAGGAATTACACAGGTATACTCTCAATTACCTAGCAAATCCACGCCTGAATTGAACCAACCCCTATGTGCCTCTTCCAACCCCGTCTTCACCTCGGAATTGTCTTGACGATGAGCCACTCCAGAATCCACCAAAGCTTCAGACTCGAATTCTTCAGAATCCACCGAAGAACAACTCTCTCTTTTGTGTAGAATAAACAAACAATCATTTGATGTATACTTCTTAAACCATGATTGAATACTCAATCAAAACATCAAAGAAAACTAGCAAAATAGCCCCAGATATAAACCCTAGAACCCAAGAAGAAGATCTAGAGGCGTAACCCTAGATTTGGAGCAACAAGCGAATTTATAGAATCTGAAATCGCGAGGTCCGCTCGAGCGTGGGAATGGACGCTCGAGCAGGGACACTATATGACGTGTTCCAAACCAGGATGTACGCTCGAGCGTGAAAACACGGATCACTGTATATTTGCAGACTCACCATACTTCTGGAACTCAGCATTCTCCGCTCGAGCGGGGGAATGTCCGCTCAAGCGGACAGGCAACTTTGAATGCATTTTTGCATTTTGCTTCGGGGGCGTTGCCCCTCAACCCCGCTTGGGCGTTACCCCCTCGACCCCTGCGAGCTAACCGGGCAGCTCGATCCCCGTCATAATTAGCGAAATGGCAATCTTGAAAGAATTAACATCACAAAACTTCTCTGCAAGGCACAATTCGGGTTGGATTCGTATCTAAAAACTCATAGTCTCACTGAAATAAAAAGTGCGAAAACAAATACAACTTAAAGGAGTTTTGTCAAACGAAGTTGCCAAGAATAAAAACCTAACAATCTCCCCATTTGGCAATGCCGTGACAAAACACACCTAACAAATAAAATCCTAATCACCCCAACCCATTACGGCTAACAAACACAAACTTCTTTCTCAAGGTCATGATCTGCAAAACAACCATTAGTGCCACAATCTCCAAAACAATTATTAGTGCCACAAGAGTATATAAAAAAAACAATAAACATATGACTAGATTATCTTGAAGCATGAGATAAAAAAATGAATAGATGGAAATTGGATTTTAAGAACATGTAGCATGAAAACATGATTTTAAGAACATGTAGCATGAAAACATGAACAACTACTTTCTCCCCCTTTTTGTCACAAATTGACAAAGGAAGCTCAATCAACTAAAGCAAGATCAAAAACCACACAAACAGGGACAAGATGATGGAAAAATTAATAACCTGCGAGATGTAAGCAATAAACAAGTAGTGGATATCAACACACAAACCAACTAATGCCAAACTCCCTTACCAAACCAATCCAAAATGAACCAAACTCCCTCTCACTAATAGCAACCACAAATTGAAAAAAAAAATGAACAAGAAGAAAACGACAAAAATCATATGGTGGAGCAAGCAAGAAATCTCAGATTTGTACCTTAGAACACACAAGATTATCCAAGAAGCATAATTACTTGAAAACACAATGTGCACAGCCTCTAGAAAATTCCTCATAAAAGAAAGTGAGACATTATGTGAAAAGCATAGATCCCATGAGAAAAGTGTGTGTGTGACTCTTGGAGTTCGACAAACATGAGATTCAAATCCTAGTAGTGATTTGATAGCTGGACCTCTGGTATGAGAATCTAAGCACAACTACGGAAAGTCAAACCACTAGGAATCAAGAGGTATTTGGTGAGTAAAAGTGGAGGCTCCCCCCTCAATCAATGAATCCCTTTTTTTTTCTTTCTTTTTCACTTTTTTTCTTTTCTTTTTTTTGCACATTTTTCTTTCTTTTTATTTTTCTTTTTTTTTTTTCTTGTGCACACTCATTGGCAGCTGACACGCTCAAGAGTATGGAAACCGAACCAGAGAATCATGGATATAATAAAGATAGCTTGGTTGGTGACTCTAAGGTAGCCTTTTCCTTATGGCTGGACTACAAAGAATAGAAGGAAAAACCGTGAAGATGCAAAAAGATAGAAGGTGGTTAAGAGACTCAACATCACCCATGATGTGCTAGTATAGGTCAATTCCTCTAGAAAAGCAAAAGATATAATGCCAGAAGTCCATAGAGAAATATGATCACTAAGGCGGAAGACTCCAAAATTTGCTAATCCAAGAGTGTGTACAGAATGAGACATACTAATCAAAGAACACACACTCCGAAATGAGTAATGACCATAGAAAGCACACACATATTAACATGTAATGGATATTCTCATCAATTCTAATATGTAACAAGAACTACTCAAAAATTTCAAGCTTGCAAAATCATATTAAGAAAATCTTTTTGTTTTTTTTTTTTTTTCTTTTCTAAAACAAAGCAAGACTTAATAAAAAATGAACAATCACACATTTAAAGACTTAAAAAGAAAAAAGAAAACACACAGAAACCTAAAAACTAAAACGAATAAACAAATTAACACAAGTCAAGTTTTCTCACCCAAACCGCTTTAATATGAACAAAGTTGTGAGAATTGCGGTTCTTAGGTGGTGTCTTGACATTGTGGTTCCCTTCCCTTTCAATGGGAACCCGTCTCGACTAGATTTCCAACTTCCTACTTCTAGATCTAGGCAAATGCAAACTCGCTCCATGTTTGGTCTCAAGCAAATCAAAGTAACGAGGGCTAATATGATGTCACGACCCAAACCCGCCCCTATAGGTTTGGCAACGTAACCGGCCAGTAATCCGTGAATTACCTACGGCCTCTAAAGGCATTAACAAATATTTAAGGGGCTGCGGAAGCAATAATGTAAAATAAACAAGGTCCAATGAGCTGTGATAACATACATGGGACAGAAAATTTAAAACTTATTCATATACATAATCATGCCAGTCAGGTACACCGATATGTACATAATATTTACATAAAGTACCCCCAAGATCCGACTTTTACAAAACACAACTACAGACTAGCATGAAGCAAAACAGCCTCGGTGTTAGGCTTTAACCGGAACCTCCTCGGGAGGCGTAACAGCTGGCTGACAAAAAGGAAACAGGAGGCCATCAACTCTGGCCAGGGTCTTGTGCCGGCTCACCTACATATATATAATAAACAATGAGCGAAAGCCCAGTGAATAATAACAGAGTAAAGATTTTAATGAATGATGTCCAACACAGAGTTTATATCAGAGACACAATCTTATCCGAAGTAGAGTCTTATGCATTTCAGATTTCCAATCAGAAACAGATTCAGATACATGCTCATATTCGATTTCATATTCGTATACAGACTTTGCATAAGATCATATGTGGTACACCCATTAGCTATCAGATCAGGCAAGTCCTAAGACCACAACAGGCAGGTCCGAAGACCACAACAGGCAGGTCCTAAGACCACGACAAGCAGGTCCTAAGACCACAACATGCAGGTCCGAAGACCACAACAGGCAGGTCCTAAGACCACAACAAAGTTGGTACCAACGACCACAAAAGTCCATATCTTGCGCGCAAGTAGCCATGGTATTATTACCCCCGGGCGACGGCCATCCGGACTAAAGGTGCCACAAATACTTTTCAGAAAGACTGGACATTCATTCATTCATTTCCAACATATCATAGATGTTCAAAGAATCAATCATTTCGTATCATAGTATACTGAAAATACATAACATTGAACATAACTTTACAAAGTTATTACTCACAGTGGGCGTTGATACAAGTAGACGAAGTCAAAAAGGATCAAACAATTTGCGGCACGTGACCTACATAACACATTACGGATACACACTTGAAATACGCATCCAAACGTACAAAACTCACCTCAACGATTCTAAGTGTGTACCTAACCCCTTACCCTTAGTATGGAGTCTTAATCATGGCCTAGGAATGCCTAGGACGGAATGGGGGTGTAAAAATGCCTTAGAAAATATTTTTCAAAAGTTGCTGAAAACAGGGGCCTCGCTCGAGCGAGCCTTCCTTCGCTCAAGCGAGCTTCCAAAATCAAACGCTTCGCTCGATCGGTCTGATGAAACAGTAAAAATACTGGATGCTGTGATTTTACGCGCGATGGTCACTCGATGCTCGCTCGAGCGGAGCCCTGGACAAAGGTGCTCGCTCGAGCGAGGAATCCTTCGCTCGAGCGAGGAAGCCAAATCTGGAATTTCTAGATTTGTCTTCCAAGTTCGAACCAAGCATTCTTCAGCCAAAAACTCAACCTCTTGGGCCCAAATTCTAGAAAAACATTTCAAACTCATAGTATATCAAGTTTCAAAAGCCAATTTGTAAATTCAAGGGCCAAGGGTGAGTCAATTTGAGCACCATTTCCATAAATTTTCAAGAACAATGTTCAAACACACATGCATGAGTTTAATTTCATTCCAAAGCTCCAAACAATGATCAAATGGCCAATTTGGTGGAAAAACATGATGAATACATGGATAATTCTTAGGAAGTGAACATGCATGCAAATCTTCATGAAGAACAACCTCAAAATCTAAGAACAAGTGCATGCATGCATGAACTAAGTTCTAGTTCAACATCTAGAACCAATTTCTAAACTCCACCCTTAAATGGACCATCTATTATGCAAGAACCATCTTAAATACAACAATGAGAGGTTGAATTTTCATACCTAAATCTTGAATTTAAGTTGTAGGAGCTTAATTGCCAATACTCTTTTCAATTCTTCCAAATTCCCAAGCCAATGCAAGATGAAGTCAATTCCCTAGCTCTCTCTCCCTAGGGTCGGTTGAACTCTCTCATTTGGGCTGAGGAAAATGTTTTGTTTAAGTGTAACAAGCTCAAAACATGTTGCCTACAAGACCCACTAACAATGGCAAATGGGTAATTACGGCAACTTAGGTGTTTTGCTTATTTTAATCTAATTTAATCACACCTAATCACATTTTGAATAAAAATACCATTAAATCACATAAAATCCAACTAGTCTAAAACGCTAATCGATTTCGGAATCGGGTGCCGATAAGGCTTCCGATTTGCGAATTAAAGTTTTGAACGCGAACAGATATTTCAACTCCAAACAGATAAAACACATAATTCATGCAATACACATGTAAGTTAGTCCCAGATTTCCTCTTAATTATTATTAGGCTTAATTAAGTTCCATTTAACGTTAATCCGGGTCGGGGTTATTACATATGACCTTTAATCTCATTACGACTAATGAAGTGTCTCCTATCCTACGAGATGTTGGAATTTCTTCCATCTCTATGAGATACTCTCCGATGCAACTCATAACAATAAGGGCGAATATGACCATACATACCACAATGATGACAAATAAAAACAGGGTGTACCTTCTCTTCTTTGGCCTTACCAACTCTAGGAAGTTTGAGAAGTCTATCCTCATGTTGAATTTTTTGTTCTCCCTTTCCTTGAGTTCTTGTATCATGAGATGTGGATGCACACTGTTTTTGCCCTTTCTTACCATCAAAGCCAATGTTACTCTTGTCAGAACAAATTTGTTGAGACCCAATGCTATTGTCCAAAGTCTTTGATCCTTTGTTCCAAAGACCAATGGTTTCCATAGCACACTTGAGCTCTTCCTCTTTCTTGATCATTAGTTCTTCCAAAGCAACTTGAGACATCTCAAGAGATTCAATCTTTTCTTCATACATTGCATAGATTTGTTGTAGCTCATTCCTCTCTGTCTCACAAGTCAAGAGTTTTGCACAAAGAGCTTGTCGATCATTAGCTATCTTGATGGCATCAATCCTAGCCTCGGAAATCTCCTCCTTCAGTTTGACATTCTCACTTTCACATGCTTTGAGTTTCATAATGAGTCTATCATTCAATTTGGATAAGTTAAGAGATTCCTTGTACAACTTTTCATAAACTTGCTCAAGCTCTTCATCATCACTCCCCGAAGATTCATCATCAGTGTCATTCTCAACCAGCCTCTTCAGATACTCTGTTCGTCCTTCAGTTTCAGAAGTTGCCATGAAAGCAAGGAATTATTTATGTCCCTCTTCGCCTTGATCTTTATTGTCACTTTCATCTTTATCAGATTCTGGTTCATCATCCCAAGTGATAGCGAGGGCTTTCTTCTTCCTCAAACGAGTGAGGCATTCTTGAGCAAAGTGGCCAAATCCTTGGCATTCATAGCATTGGACTCTTTCAGAGTTCCCTTGTATCTTTCATTTCTCCTTCTTGGCTATAGAATTAATTTTGAGTTTATCTTTGCCTTTAGATTTATGAGTATGAGTAGATTCCAAAAGATGAGGATTCTTTTTCAGAAAAGATTTTTTAAATTGTTTTACAAAAGCATCCGTAATCTTGGAATCTATCTCACAATCCTCATCAAAACCCTCTCTAACTCTATGAGCACTACTAAAAGTAACATCTTTTTGTTTCTTTTTGAAATTCTTATGTGCCTCATAAGTTTGGAGATTTCCAACCAAATGATCTAGCTTGAGGTTGTCAACATCTTGAGCCTCCTCAATAGCTGTAACTTTTGGTTGGAACCGATCGGGCAAGGACCTCAAAATTTTTCCTACAATCTTGGATTCCGGTATTTTTTCACCTAAATTGAAGCTGGAATTTACAGTGTCACTCAACTTCGCATAAAATTCATCAAAGGTCTCACTATCTTTCATTGAAAGGTTTTCGAAACTACACGTGAGCCTTTGAAGTTTTGAGCGTTTAACAGAAGAAGTGCCCTCATAAATAGTTTGTAAGATATCCCAAGCCTCTTTTGCGACTTCACAATTGCAAATTCGACTAAACTCTTCAGGTGTGACAGCGCAAAAGAGAGAATTGATAGCTTTACTATTCTAACTACTATTTTGGTAATCAATTGTGTCCCACTTATCAATTGGTTTGGGAAAAATTACTACATCAACGGTAATCGTCGGTTCAGTCCACCCATGCATGACAAATTGCCAAACTTTTTCATCAATAGATTTTAAAAACAATCTCATTCGAGCTTTCCAAAATGAATAATTTGATCTGTCAAGTAGGGGTGGTCGAATCATAGAATTTCCCTCACAAATTGAATCCATTATCACAAATCAAACAAGATCTCGTTCTAAAAGATTTTTTTTTTTTAAATAGAATGATCTGCTCTGATACCAATTGAAAAATCTAGAAACCCCCTAGATGTTGATTTGTGATTATGTATCAATTTTAAGCAGTATATAACAATCTCAATCAAACAATCAAGACAAATCGACACAACGATTTTACGTGGAAAAACCACAATTGGACACCTCCAATTATGATAAAAAAAACCATAGGCAAAAGTCACAAAACAATCCACTAAAAAGACATAAAGGAATTACATAGGTATACTCTCAATTACCTAGCGAATCCACACCCGAATTGAACCAACCCCTATGTGTCTCTTCCAACCCCGTATTCACCTCGGAATTGTCTTGACGATGAGCCACTCCAGAATCCACCAAAGCTTCAGACTCGAATTCTTCAGAATCCATCGAAGAACAACTCTCTCTTTTGTGTAGAATAAACAAGCAATCATTTGATGTATACTTCTTAAACCATGATTGAATACTTAATCAAAACATCAAAGAAAACTAGCAAAATAGCCCCAGATATAAACCCTAGAACCCAAGAAGAAGATCTGGAGGCATAACCCTAGATTTGGAGCAACAAGCGAATTTATAGAATCTGAAATCGCAAGGTCCGCTCGAGCGGGAAAATGGATGCTCGAGTGTGAAAACACGAATCACAGTATATTTGTAGACTCACCATACTTCTGGAACTCAGCATTCTCCGCTCGAGCGGGGGAATGTCCGCTCGAGCGAACAGGCAACTTTGAATGCATTTTTGCATTTTGCTTCGGGGGCGCTGCCCCTCGACCCTGCCTGGGCGCTGTCCCCTCGACCCCCATGAGCTGACCGAGCGGCTCGATCCCCATCATAATCAACGAAGTGGCAATCTTGAAAGAATTAACATCATAAAACTTCTCTGCAAGGCACAATTCGGGTTGGATTCGCATCTAAAAACTCATAACCTTACTGAAATAAAAAGTGTGAAAACAAATACAACTTAAAGGAGTTTTGTCAAACGGGGTTGCCAAGAATAAAAACCTAACATATTTTAAATAACGTATCAACTAGTAACAACCAATCTAAATATGAGTAGATCATTGTAGAGTATTGATAATTGTGAAAGTGATGGAAATGGCTGCAGCTGCAACATCGGTAATTTTTTTAGTGTGTTGTGGTGGTGGTGGTGGTGGTGGTAGGCAATTGTGGCAGTAGCTATACTAAGATGGTAGTTGATATTTTAAGGGCTGGGGCTGTGACAGTGGTGGTAATGGTAATGGTAATGGTAATGGTAATGATAAGCGGTGGTAGTAGACGGTGGTAGTGGCAACAATAGTACTATGGTGGTTGTAATAGGTGGGTAGTAAGGGGCTGTAAGGCGGTAGTTTTGGTGCCAGTGATAGCCAGTGGTAGTGGCAGACAATGGTACAATGATGGTAGTTGTGATGGTGGCAATAGAACCAGCAACAATGGTGGATATGTAGTGGAGGTGGTGGAGGAGTGGCAATAGCAACATTGATGATTGAACCATTACAGAACCAAGGCCCGCCGATGGCTTCCACAGCAGGAAGTAGCGAATACAAGTTCTTCATCCTTTCCTACAGCTACAACACCAAAACATTCCACAATAAAGTTGATTATCAAAAGTCTTTGTTCAAAAAAGCAAAAAACATTTATGTTCATTATCAAAAGTCAATACATGCAAGTACAACTTCAACATGTTCAGCACTGCCCCAACACTATCAACTACAACAAAAAAATCCCAAGAATTAGTCTGGTAGTAAAGGCTTAGAATTTAAGGGTGTGTTTCCTCCAAAATTTTAAGTTCGAATCATCAAGTCTTTAATTGGCCTCCCTGCGTGGGATTGCTACCCCAAATCAACAAGTGTAGTGAGTAAAATACTAAAAGTCATCCCAAAAAAAAAAATTTACTAAGAAAATCTCTATCAGAATTCAGAACCCTTGGCTTTGGTTAGATTTTGAATTTGTAGAGGATTCATTTATTTATTTTTATTACATTTATTTTTTCATCCACAGATTTGAGATCCAAATACAACATTATACAACCTGCAAGCCTTAGCATTTCCAACTACTGTTCAGATGTTCCTCCAATAGAACAAGCTTATCAACTTGTCCGTTTAAGCTGACTCTTTTTGTTTTTCTTAGGCTTTTTTTCTTTTTCTTTTTTTAAAAAAATTATGAAAAAAGATTAAATACCTTCACCACTAGACCAATGTCTTTTTTTAAGAATATTTAATGGGTATAAAGCCATTTCTTTTTTTCTTTATTTCTTTGCAGTAAAATTTTAAGTAATGTCATATTCACTTGCATGACGTCTATCAAATTACTTAAGCGGGTCCTTTTTCAAATTTCTAAATTCCATCATTTTACATTAGTAAAAAAATATGTTTAGATTTATTAGTTTATCTAGTATTTTTAATTAGTAAAAAAAGAAATAAGAAAATTATTCTATATCAGCACTTCACTTGGATTCAATTTTTTTTTTTTAAATTTAATTATTTAAAAAAAAAAAAAAAAAAAAAAAAAAAAAAAAAAAAAGAAGAAGAAGTTGTCTATTGATGTTCGTTGTTTTGCAAAAGTGAGCTTAAATGGCAAAGTCATAATGTAGATGGGTCAAGGAAGTGGAGAGAAAGAAAGGGAGGGGGTATTAAAGTAAATTCAATGAATCACCTAACTCTATTAACTGACATATAGAGCAGTGGTATTTCAAAAAAGGAGTTTTCTTAGGTGTGCAACCCACAAAAGGTGTAAGTGGGTTGCACACCATGTGCCACTAACACAAAAGGTGTAAGTGTAAGGTGTAAGTGTAAGTGTAAGGTGTAAGTGTAAGTGGAAGGTATAAATGAAATGTATAAGTTGCACACCATGTGCCACTTACACAAAAGGTGTAAGTGAAAGGTAAAAAAGGTGTAAGTGTAAGGTGTAAGTGAACACAAAAAGGTGTAAGGTGTAAGTTGCACACTATAGCATTACCCTTCAAAAAATAAAAAGAGTGATAGCGTTATTTCAAAGATATAGAGGGGGTGTTAGTGTAGTTTACCCCAAGGCCCAAGCTTACCTCCAATCCATGTTTTGGACTGGAGGGTCCAATTTGCACTGTTTTGGATCTTGGTGATATGAGCCGTCTAAGTTGATTGGATTTCAGTAGTCACATGGCTAATTTGTATTTGTGTAAAAAATGGACAAATTTATTTTCAAAATCATCCCGTTTTATAAGAAATGTGATTCAAACATATAATTTTTGAAGTTCGATCAACTTTATTTTTTACATGGATGATTTATAGATTTTACAATTTGAACAATTCAGATAATTAAGAAGAGCTCACAATAGGCCCAAAACAGTGAAAATTGGACCTTCCAGTTCAAAACAAGGACAGAAGGCAAGTCTATCTCTTACCCTAATATTTAAGGTTTCATATATGATGGTAAATTAAAGGAAAATGATTGGATTTCTCTCAAATTTAAGTTTAAACTTGATCGTTATGTTTGGGTTCATAGAGCACATTAAGAGTACCGTTTCGGTAATCTAAATTGTTCATTTTGTAAGACTTTCTGTGTATATCATTAATGAAAAAATTAAGTTGTTTTGTTAATTGTAGTCTTTTCATTTAGCGAGTTTGATTCAGAAAAAATGGACGATTAGTGCATTTTTTAAAATAGACTAACTATTTTTTTAAAACAAATGTGATAAAATAAAAATATTATAATTATCATATTGACTTAATTATTATTTATATATGGACAATATACATAAGACCCTCCAAAATAAATAGCTCAAACTATCAAAAGAAGACATATGATGGACACCACGAGCCCAAACATTACGGTCAAATTTGGTGTTGAACTTGAGAAAAACCAACACAAAAAAGAATATGACCCTAGATCTATTGAAGTTAATGCAATAATGACAATTTCCTTGTACTACATTCTATGGAGTGTTTTGGGAAGTTGGTAAAAAATTAACTTTTGACTTTTTATCTAGCTTTTTAGCTTTTTGAAAAGTGATTTGGAAAGTTGATAAAAAACTGGCTTTTTGCTTTTTAGTTTAATATTTATTTATGGTGTCAAATCAAATTAAAATAACCAAAATACCCTTACATTATATAAGAATTTTTTTTTTTTTTTTGGGTCATAGGCCCTAATTTGTAATTTTACACTTGCGTTTTTGGCCCTTCCCAAACCAATTTTGTTGCGTTTTTGGCCACTTGCATTTTTGGAAAATGACCAAAAACGTGGCTTTTTATGAAAGTTCCTAAAACGGCACTATATACTATTTGATGTATTTGATATAATACACATTAGTTAAATATTTATAATATTTATGTGCAGTGGTGGCACACGGATTTTAGCTCCGAAGGGGCATTATTGAATTGAAATCTTAAAAAAAATCACAATCCAACTCAACCTAATTTTTATTTGATAGTAGGACTAAAAATTAGCACAATGCAAAAGGTATATTTAAATATAAGCTCAAGTTAACTGATCATTATCTTTATTTTTATTAATTTGATTTTAAGTATGGTGATCATCAAGGTTTGAAAAATAATCACATTCTTTCATAAAATATAATAGCAAAATTATATTAAGATATACACACAAAAAGAAATATAGAGATGAATAGAGAAATAAATGAGAGAATAATATACACAGGCTGTTATATATCACTTCTTTTTTTCTTTTTCTTTTTCTTTTTTTTTTTCTCATTTTGAGTCACTAAATTACATTGCAATATATTATTAGTTGTCATTAATTATGTAATAATTATCTGTAAAAAAAATTAATTAATTATAAGTATTCATATAAGATGTGATGTAAAACAATGAAAAAAAATCGGTGACATATAATATTTCTTTAATATAAAATTTATAAGAATTTTTTTTAACATAATTAAATATTTAAAGTGACAAATTAAGCATTTAAAAAAAATAAAGAAAATAGTGATATAAAATTTCAATACATTATTTAAATGGATAAAATTAAAATTTTTTTTTTTTTTTGTTAGAGGCATAAACATATTTTTTCAAAAGTTGAGGAAGGCACATGACCCTTGGGCCTCGCATGCCCTCACCCCTGTTTATGTAGTGCATATAGCATTATTCATGAGCGGTGGTGCTACATGCACCAACTAGTATGCTAACTAGTGTACCAACACTAGTTATGAAATTATTACTAACCACACTCATTATACAAATTATAAATACCCAAAACCTCTTAAATTATGTCACATCATCAATTGGGACAAATCAAACATTTTTTTTAAAAAATAAAGAAAATAGTGATATAAAATTTCAATACATTATTTAAATGGATTAAACTTATATATATATATATATATATTTGTTAGAGGCATAAACATAATTTTCAAAAGTTGAGGGAGGCACGTGACCCCTGGGACTCGCATGCCTCCACCCCTGTTTATGTGGTGCATATGGCATTATTCATGAGTGAGTATGTTAAAGTTGAAATTATGTTAAAGAGTTGACAAGTAACAAATGGTAAAAATAAGATTATATTTGTGTGTTACATGTTTGTTAATTTAGTTGGTGAATGATTATTTCAATAGATATAAGGTGTATTAGGGACTGTTTCAAAAAAAGAAAAAGAAAAAAAGAAGGTGTATTAGGGACAACAAAAATAATTTATTTCTATCATATCACATCTTTATTTTTTTACATATTTTTTTTTATAATAAATAAAAAATTAATTTATAAGACATTCAAAACATGTTAATTAAAGGTTTGATTAACTAAAGATGTTACTTGAATGTGCATAAATGTCATTGTCTTGTCTATAAATGGACAATGTTAGGGAAAGGGAAAAAAATAGTTCATGTCAACCTTACACATGGATTAATGTTGTCTTTAATTAAGAGATTTAGGAAGAGATTTGGAAAAAAAAAGGAAAAATGTGAATGCGTGTGAAACTATGTGAAATTTAGATATATTTTATTTATATTTTACCTCACTTTTTTTTTCTTTCTAAATCTCTTTTCAAATCTCTCAACCGAATACAACATGAGGTGCCACTAGTTTAACAATGCACCAAACTGTTTCATTGGAGGTAGAGTAGGAATGACAATTTGTTTTCATCTACATGTGAAAATAGAGTGGAATGATTTTTGTTTCTAGTTCTGATTATATTTATTAAAAATATTTATAAGTGTAATGTATATATATAGTTTAATTTTTTTAATATAATAATATTAAAATATTACACTTAAAATTTATTTTTACTTATTTATTTACCATCTTATATCTTTTTAATTCTTATTAATTATAAATTATAACTTTTATTAGTACCTCTATTTTTTAAGTTGCAAAATTAATTCATCCCCCACCCCGCTTTGCCCCCATCCCCGCCATCTTCCCAATTTATTTTGTCCTAATATGAGACCAGATAAGGATATGGCATTACAAACTACTCCGTTGTCAATTTTAATTGTGGTTGATTAGAGAATTTAGAAAAAGATTTAAAAAGAAAAAATAAATAAATAAAATATATATCTATTTCACTTAATTTTATATCCTTTTCTATTTTATTTTTTTATAAATTCTTTCTCAAATTCTTTGACCAAATAAAACCTAAATGAATCTTTTTCTATAGTTGTGGATTACCATGTCAATTCTAATCCCAACCAATTATGTCATCCACATCCGTGAAAGTGCGGACCTATGGTTCTACTTTGTGAAGACTTATCTTCTCTTGAAAGTGAAAACTAACCTCCAAATTATTTTTTCGTATGTTGTGTTTAGTTGAAAAATTTGAGAAGAGATTTAGAAAAGAAAATAAAAAAAATAATTAAAATGTAAATAAAACATGTCTATATTTCACCTAATTTCACACACCTTTTTCCTTTTCCTCTCCAAATCTTCCAACCAAATACAACATTAGTATTAGGGTACTTATTTACAACTTGACCTGTTTTTTAGTTAAAAATATAAATTATTTGTAATTTTTATTTGGAAGATTTATACAAGATATAATCTTATAAAAAAATTATAATTCAATAGGTCATGTGATTTTTTTGTGAACATATCTACCCCTAATCTTAATTAATTAATAACCTGATTAATGATAACATCATATATGAGAAATTTAATGTTACCATAGATTGTGATCATATGGTTAGAAATTTGAAATTCAAAACAACATAATTAATGGCAATATTATATATGAAAAATCCAACGTTACCATAGATTGTGATCATATCTATATGGTTAGAAATTTGAAATTCAAAATAATCTAATTAATGGTAATACCATATATGGAAAATCCAATGTTATCATAAATTGCAATCATATCTATATGGTTGGAAATTTGAAATTCAAAATATAAATGTAACATGTAACATCTCAAATCCACCGTGACATTCCTATATGCTTCTCATCACAAATCCAACGTGGCATTCCAATACTCCACCGTTGAATTATGAATAATGTAACCTCCTAAATTGTTCACTTTTTTGGCTTTCGAAGGTTAATTATGTAATTTTAAGCATGCCAACAAGAATCAATAAGTCCTTACAGAATTATTAGTTGCCAACCAATTATCAAGCGATTGTGTTGAAATTCTTTCAGCCTCAATGAAGAGGACTTTTACTGGTAGCTTGTTTAAGAGAAATTTATAAATAATAACGAGTATGGAATAATTCAGCAACTGAATTTCATTGAGCAAATGAGAACTTACAAGGAAGTTACACTGACCCAGCCTTGACGAGTTTCATAGCAACAAGCTACTTGAAAACTACTCTTAGGAAATGAAGTGCAGTACAGGAATTGAAGTGTTAGAAATGTAAAGAACTGGAAAAGTAAAACTAGAAAGAAAAAACAAAGTAAATAAACTGGTTTCTGAATCTGAGTCTAGGTCTTTCATTTTAGGGTCTTCTCTTATATTTATACCCTCCAATGGTAACCGTCGAAGTGGTTTCCAACCGTCGAAATGTCCTCCCATGATTGTTGATCATGCTCTCTCACAGTTAACCCCACTATGCCATTCTTGCAGTTAGGCTTCCCTCCTAAATTTGAATTTGAATTTGAATTTGAATTTGAGAGTAATCGTTGGGCCACGTCATCTTGCGTCTTCTAACTGTTCTAGTGCTGCGCAGATCTATTATTACCAATATGAACTGTCACGTGTCTGTCTTTGATTGGAGACTTGTATTAACTCCCCATATTGCCCTTCACGTGCCACGTGTCAAGCTACGATTGACTTTTACAAAATATACAGCCAACATAAATGTAACATGTAACATCCCAACCCAACCCATGTATTGAACCACCATCACCCTCATCCCAGCGTAACTTCAACATCGAGCAATGTGATTCAATCCACATTCAATTACAAACCCAAACCCTCAATAATTTTGCACAACTTATTCTAACATATATATAAACACTGATTACAACAAAGACACGATACACATTCAAACACATATACAACTGAACAAGCACAAAAATGTCATTTACTACATGATGTATGTGGATTAACGTTACATACTAAATGTAACATGCATCGTAACACGATCATCTAGGTCTTAATGTACAATTGTCATCCTACGACGTGGTTCACATTTGACATCCAATTAACAACCAAAACCAAATGTCCCCAACTCAACCCTTGAACCCATACACACCACCCCACACATTGAATATATCAAAACACATCAACCATCACAATGTCAAATACATTCAATCAGAATATTGGCCAAAGAGTGCATATCAATGAGTGTAATAGATTGCCAATGCCCTATTAAAGATGAACAATCCACATTTCAACAAACAGCAACACACTTCATAAAAAAAAAAAAAAAAAAGAACATATCTCTTCCCCTCAACTAATTAGAGTCGAAATCTATCGAAGAAATCAACACACAACCCTAAAATTTTATCATATCATCGACCATATCCACATCTATTTAAGCAACATTTTGAAAATGCACTGAAATCCCATGATCAAGGCGAAAAAAACTCGTGTGGTCATTGCCTGTAGACTTGTCTTTTCTAAAAGTCTTCCCAAACGTGATACGATGAATAAGAAAATAAGATATAATATGGAAACAAATTAGGGATATAATAGTACACTAATATCATTTATTTACAACTCATAGGACCTTATAGAATACATTCTTATTTAAATAGGATTTCAAACTCTAAAAAAATATTCATAAAATTTCACATTAAATAAGCCTTCTAAATAGGACTTACAAATAATTTTTCGTTTAAAAAATTGTGATTAATTTGTATTATTTTCGTAATTTGTATTAAATTGTGGTTAATTACATAAAGATGCTTTCAACTATTACTGACTGGAAAAGGTTGCGACACGAATTGGTTAAGAAATTGAATAGGTATTTGGAGTTTTATTTATTTTAGGTAACTTTGTATTAAATCTTGGGTAAACTACCAATAGGTCCTAATAATTGGACTTAATTCCCATCAAGTTCTATTGAAAATAAGTCTTAGCATAATCATCGCTAAAAATAATTTTTTGTGACGATTTTTTACATATGTCGCTAAAAATTGACAATTAGTGACTTTTTTTGTTACGACTTTTATAAATTGTCGCTAAAACTTACAATTAGTGACGTTTTTCTGTGACAAATTTTTCAAAATGTCACTAAAAGTTGAAAATTAGTAACTTCTTTTGTAATGATTTTTTTTAAACTATCGCTAAAATTTGTAATTAGTGACATTTTTTGTGACAATTTTCAAACTATCACTGAAAATTAACAATTATTGACGTTTTTTAATAGTGTATGATGAAAAATATCATTAATTATCATAGGACCTATTAGACAATAAATTCACTTTTTTCTTTTCTTTTTTTTTTGTTTGATTGGCAAATGTTAGTTGGGTTTGGTTATGGTGTGCAACTTACACCTTACACCTTATTCTTTACACTTACACCTTATACTTACACCTTTTATACCTTACACCTTACACCTTTTGTGTAAATGGCACATGGTGTGCAACTCACTTACACCTTACACCTTACATTTACACCTTACACTTACACCTTACACTTACACTTACACCTTACAGTTACACCTTTTGTGTAAGTGGCACATGGTGTGCAACCCACTTACACCTTTTGTGGGTTGCACACCTAAGAAAACTCCATGTTAGTTTATTAGTTATTAGATTAGCACCTATGGAAGAAAATCTCTCCACCTTTGGCAAAGCACCTAAGTACTTGCACTCCTTTAATTTAATCCCCTTTAGGGAAATTAAACCCATTACTTCCTTGGATTAAGCCCTAAGAAAAGTATGGTGGCCAACTAGGCTAGGCCTAGTTGGTTAAAAATAAGTCCACTCAGTAGGACCTATAGGTAAATCTCCCTTAAATCTTTATCTAAAAAATATATAATTTAATTTTTGATAATTTTTGGATGATCTATCTCATGATTGATTGATTTATTTATTTATTTTGCATGATCAAATTGTCCCACAATTGTATTACACAATTATTTGCATATAAGAAGTTTTGAAAATTTGACTAAAATATGAAAAAGTTAATAAAGATAATAAAAAAAAAAGAAAAAAGAAAAAGAAGGTGCATCTTTTTATTAATCCCTCTTCATGTACTTAAGTTCCAAAAAACTCCTATAGGTAACATAATTATCAAAATACCCCTAATAATAATAGGGTGTGCACATTCATGTTCACATTGACAATGTAAATGTTGCATAATGTGAACATTCACATTGTCATTGTAAACATTTACCCTGTCAAATTTATTTATCGTAAATGTTCACATCACCAAGTTATTAAGAGTTAAAAAATATATTTGTAAAGTTAAAATTGTATATAAAATATCTTAAATATGATAATTAGGATTTAGTGGATCAAATGTCCAAAATAATAAAACGTATTGAAATATAAGAATATCTTATGTACTATTTGGGATACAAGTATTTTTAAAGGATTTTCTAATAAATTCTCCAAAAAAGAACGAAAAAAAAAAAAAAAAAAAAAAAAAACTCAAAAATAGTTTTCAAAAATAAAACCAAACATAATTTTTGTTGTGGAACAATTTGATCGTTCAAATAAATAAATTAGAAAAATAAAAATTAGCTGCTAGGTATTTGAAAAATTGCCAATATTAAATTTTATTTGCCATCTAAAAAAAAATTAGAGAAATATTTAATTAAAAATGTAAATGAGTTACCTAAAATAACTAGAATACCAAATGTAAGCTTATTTGTATAATCTTTTAACCAATCATAAAATGCCACATTATTTGAATCGTAGAAACCGCCAACTTAATTTATATTTTTCATATTTTTTTTCTTATCTTTCCTTTAAATCCTTCCCTCTACCAAAAAAAAAAATTTCACAAATCCATAATCTAAAAATTCATAATCTATCTATATCTATATCTATATCTATATCTATATCTATATAATATATAAGGAAAATGGTTTTTTTAGTGAGGAGCATTGTGAGAGTTTCTATATCTCATACTAATTTTCTTGAATTTGTTAATTTTAAATAATTAAGAAAATCTCCATTGACTAGTTTTTATTTGAAAATCCCACATCGGGAAAAGAAAGGGAAAAAAATGAGTTATTTTACTCATATAAAGATAATCTTATACTCTCATTCCATTTAGTGAGGAGCCTTGTGAGAGTTTCAATATCTCATACTAATTTTCTTGATTTTCTTAATTTTAAACAATTAAGAAAATCTCCATTGGCTAACTTTTATTTGGTAATCCATATAACAAAAAGGGTCTTTTTAGTGAGGAGCCTTGTGAAAGTTTCAATATCTCATACTCATTTTCTTGAATTTCTTAATTTTAAATAATTAATAAAATCTCCATTGACTAGCATTTATTTGATAATCCCATATCAGGAAAAGAAGGAAAAAAAATGAGTTGTTTTATTTATATAAAGAGAATCTTATACTCCCATCCCATTTAGTGAGGAATCTTATGAGAGTTTTAATATCTCATACTAATTTTCCTGATTTTTTTAATTTTAGACAATTAAGAAAATCTCCATTGGTTAGCTTTTATTTGATAATCCCACATCGGGAAAAGAAGGAAAAAAATAAGTTATTTTACTCATATAAAGTGAATTTTATACTCCATCCCATTTAATATTGTACTATTTTGCATATTTCAATTCAATATAGTTTAAATTTTAAAAATTTTGATTAATTAATTATAACCTAGCTGATTAGGCTAAATCTTTTTTTTTTTTTTGATTGATTTGTTGGTTTAACCTCGATTTTAGCAGTTTTATCAAAATATATTGATTAGAAATAAGCAAAAGATTGATCTGATTAAATATTAAAAGACTGAGATTGCTTGATTAGAAATAAAATTTTTGTCCAAATAATTGTTAACTTTTATTTTATAATTCCACATCGGAAAAAGAAAAAAAAAAAAAAGTGAGTTGTTTCACTTATATAAAGCGAATCTTAATAGTGTAGTATTGTATATATTTCAATTCAAGACAGTTTAAATTTTAAAATTAAAATAATATTTAAAAGTTTTAATCAATTAATTTTTGTGTAAGATAGTTGGTCATTTGACCTAACTGATTAGGCTAAACCATTTTAGGTTTGACCGATTTGCCAATTTAATCGCGATTTCTCATATTGATTTTATTAATTTTAAACAATTAAAAGAAATTTCATTGGCTAACTTTCATTTAACCATATAAAAATAAAACTCTAATTAGTTTATAATTTATTTTATAATCCCACATCTCGAGAAAAAAAAAAGTTTGTTTCACTATCTATCTATATATTATAGGGCGAATTACACTAATGGTCCCTATAGTTTGAACCTTGTGTCACTTTGGTCCCTGATTTTTCAATCGTGACACATTTGACCATGAATTTTGAATTTTGTTTCAAATAAGGACAATTGAAGATACTATTGTTCAATTTCAAGGGCAAAATCGTCCATTTGATAAAATATAAACAAATTTGACAAAAATAAATGTCAATAAAATATTTTTGAATCTCTTAAATTTATTTCTACCCACTAAAGATAAAATTATATAAAATTGATAAATTTTTTAAATATTTATTTATTTATTTATTTATTTATTTATTTATTTATTTATTTTACCAAATTAATTTTTATTATGTGTTTGGATGATGATCATATAATGGATGATTGTTTTTATTTTCATTAAATTAGTTTCTATTTTTCAAAAGTCAAATATGGCGATAACTTTGATATCATTATTAAATCAATTTATTAAATCAAAAAATTTAAAATTAAAAATATTTCATATATTAAATATATTGATTACACATTAAAAGCTTAGCAATCACCTATTATATCATCATCATCCCAACACATAATAAAAATTAATTTAATAATAAATAAATAAATGTCTAAAAGATTTATCAATTTTATACAATTTTATCTTTGGTGGGTAGGATTTATTTTTAAAAATTCAAAAATATTTTTTTGACATTTATTTTTGTCAAATTAGTTTATATTTTATCAAATTGACGAATTTGCCCTTGAAATTGAGCAATGATATTTTCAATTATTTTTATTTGGAATAAGATTCAAAATTCAAGGTCAAATGAGTCATAATTGAAAAGTCAGGAATGAAAGTGATACAAGCCCCAAACTATAAAAGACTTTTAGTGTAATTCACCCTATATTATATAAGAAAAATGAAATTTTTAGGGAGAAACCTTCTAAGAGTTCCAAACTTTTATTATTTAATTATTAAATTTTCTTAATTTTAAACAATTAAGAAAATTCTCGTTGGCTAACTTCTATTTATATTTTATTTTACAATCCCACATTAGAAAAAAAAAAAAAGAAAAAGTGAATTGTATCACTTACATAAAGTGAATCGTTTCACTTACATAAAGTGAATCTTATGCTTCCATTTATATAAGCAAAAGGAGATTTTTAGTGAGAAGTCCTATAATCAATATTTCATACTCATTTTTTTAATTTTCTTAATTTTAAACAATTAAGAAAATCTCCATTGACTAACTTCCATTTAACTTCAATTTTACAATCCCACATAGTTTTGATTTTAAAAATAAATTGGCATGAGATATTAAAACTCTCATAATATTTAACTTTAAAATAATTACAATCACACATCGAGAAAATTTAAAAAAAAAAGTGAATTGTTTAATTTATATAAAGTGTTACAATCCCATATCGGGAAAACAAAGAAAAAGTGAGTTGTTTCACTTATATAAAATGAATCTTATAAAGGAAGTTTTAAGGGAGAAGCATTCTAAAAGCTCCAAACCCTCACTCTAAAATTAGTGAATTTTCTTAATTTTAAACAATTAAGAAAATTTTCATTGGCTAGCTTCCATTTACCTTTTATTTTATAATTCCAAATTGAAAAAAAAAAAAAAAAAAAAAAAAAAAAAAAAAAAAAAAAAAGAAAGAAGAAGAAGAAGAAGAGTGAATTGTTCTATTTTCATAAACAAGTGAATCTTATTCTCCAATATATATAAATTATTGAAACTTCTTAATTTTAAACAATTAAAAAAATTCTTATTGGTTAGCTTCCATTTAACTTATATTTTACAATCACACATCGAGAAAAGAAGGAAAAAAGTGAATTGTTTCACTTATATCACTTATATAAAGTGAATTTTTATATAAGCAAAAGAAGATTTTTAGTGAGAATCTCTATAATCAATACAAATATTTATTTTATTTATTTATTTTTGATTTTCTTAATTTTAGACAACTAAGAAAATCTCTATTGGTTAGCTTCCATTTAACTTTTATTTTACAAACGTTTTGATTTTAAAAATAATTTTGTATAAGATTTTGAAACTCTCATAATATTTAACTCTAAAATAATTACAATCCCACATCGATAAAAGAAATAAAAAGTGAGTTGTTTCACTTATATAAAGTGAATCTTATATTCTCATTTAATATTATAGTATTGTGCATGTTTCAGTTCAAGATGGTTTAAATTTTAAAATAAAATTTAAAGATTTTAATTAATTAATTTTGTTGTAAATTGGTTGATCTTTTGACTTAGCTGATTAGGTTGAATCATTTTCAGTTTGATTGATTCACCGTTTTAACCACGGTTTTAGCTGTTTTATCAAAATATATTGCTTAAATTTGTTTGATTTGAAATAAATTAAGATTGACCTTATTAAAAATTGAACGACTGAGATTGTTTAATTAGAAATGAACTCCCCTTCCAAATAACTGTTAACTTTTATTTTACAATCCTACGTCAGGAAAATGAATAAAAAATGAGTTGTTTCACTATATAAACCTTATACTCCCATTTAATATTGTAGTGTTGTGTATGTTTCAGTTCAAGACAGTTTAAATTTTAAAATTAAAATAAAATTTAGAAGTTTTAATTAATTAATTTTTGTATAAGTTAGTTAATCTTTTGACCTAGCCGATAGGATTGATCCTTTGACCTAACCGATAGGGTGAACCGTTTTTAGTTTAACTAATTCGCTGGTTTAACTGCGATTTTAGGAGTTTTATCAAAACATATTGGATAAATTTGTTTGATTCAAAATAAATTAAAGATTAACCTAATTAAATATTAAACGGCTAAGATTGCTTGATTTGAAATAAATTTCTTACCAAAACAATTGTTAACTTTTAAACAATTAAAACAATCTCCATTGGCTAGCTTCCATTTAACTTTTATTTTATAATCTCACATCGAGAAAAGAAAGAAAAAGTGAATTAATCACTAACATAAAATGAATCTTATGCTCCCATTTATATAAGCAAAAGGAAATTTTTAGTAAAAAATCTTATGATCAATATCTCATACTAATTTTTTTGATTTTCTTAATTTTAAATAATTCAAAAAATCCCGATTAGCTACCATCCAGTTAACTTTTATTTTATAAAATATAAAAAAAAAATTAAATATAATTATCATATTTTTATTAAATAATATATTATTTTCATCTCATGAATAACACGGATGATATGCTAATACAAACATAACTTAAAAACACAAATATTTAGTACCACAACACATCAAGAAGATCATCACTTCTCTCACCCTTGTTTACTCTGGTCACTTCTATCTTCACTAATATCACAACTAGTGATTTATTTTTTATTCTCCTTTGTTTCATTTCAGAGAATTCTCTATATCAATGACAAACCGGTACTTCACATCCCCCTTTATCATCCGCTCTAAAGCTTCATTTATATACTCAATAGGAATCATTTCAATCTCTGGGTATATTTTCTGAGTTGCACAAAAATCCAACATTTCTTGGGTCTCTTTTGTTCCCCCTGTCACACTACCGCATATTGTTTTCATACCTGCCAGAGAAACATTTTTATGTTTGAATTCTCATTGGCAGATTATTAATTTTCTTAGAAAATCACAATGCCTATTATTTTCTCTTGATTTTCAATTTTTCAAAAACTATGTGATGAAAATACATACCCATTATCAGACTTATAGGATTGACCTTGATTTCACTTGGGGCACCAACCAGGACGAAGGAGCCACTGGTTTTCAACAGTGGCATGTACTGATCAATCGGGTGATCCCCCGATGCTAAGTCGATAATAAAGTTGAGTGAATTAGTCATTTCCTGCATGAAATTAAAATGATGATTGTCAATTTATGAAAACTTTCATCGCTATAATTCTCACTTTGTTGCTAAGCTGTGAGCTTGTGTGACAAACAAAACATATCATGCAGGAGAAATGCTCATGGCCTTTACCTTCATCTGTTCTTTGTCAGACGAGATCACAAAATTATCTGCTCCAAGCTTGCTCAAGGCTTCATCTTTCTTAGATATACTGGTGCTAAAAACTGTAACACTCAATCCGAAAGCCTTCCCAAACTTCACTGCCATGTGACCGAGGCCACCTAGACCGATCACCCCAAGAGATTTACCCGGCTGGTTCATTTTATGGCGAATCATGGGACTGTAAACGCTGATTCCTGCACATAGCAGTGGTGCTGCTAAGGCCAATGGTAAGTCATTAGGTATCCTAAAGCAGTACCTGTAATTTTACAAGCATCAACACAAGCATAATGTTTAGTCCAAACGGTAAATAATTTGCTCAATTTTTTTTTTGGTTGTATTTGTTTATTTTGATATCATAAAAGAGAAGGGGGGCACATTCACATTAACTGCCTTGTTTGGCAACAATGCCATCCATATGGAGGCAAGTAGATGCTAGCTCAATCATCATTAGGACATGCACTTTTTATTGGATTGTATAAAATATAGAGAATGAGCAGACAGATCAAGGGGTACCATACCAAGCATAAAATTTAAATCTCACAGCGAGAGGCGGCTAAGCCATAAGGTTACTCAAGACCCACCAAAAAAAGCCCACACAAAAAGAAATCTTTAGGTCGAAGGCCAAGATTGTCCAAAAACCCCAGGGCCTAAGACCTTAGTTTATGTCTAGTACGGCCTCCCAATATTCCTTGGGCAGGTACGACTATGCTATGCAACTTTCTCATTTTTTTCTATTTCTCTCTACAGATTGTTAAAAAAAAAAAAAAAAGAGCTTACCTTTCATGAACAACAATGTAACTAGAATATCCACCCTTTGTGACCGTACCATCGGCATCAATACCGTTGAAAGTATAGACAACTCCCTTGGAGCAGTAGACATCCATATCCATACCACAATACTCACAATCTCTGCATGAATTGACATAAGTTCCCACTCCAACATGGTCTCCAACTTTAAAGTGATGAACATTGGAACCAACCTCTTTAACAATTCCAACAATCTCATGTCTTTTTTTTTTTTTTTTTGAAAAAAAAAAAAACAAACAGTGCGTTACATATACATCAATTCATGAGAGGTGTAAATAATGACCCTCTGTAGATATATAATCTGAAATGAGAGAGAGAATGAAGCACATACCCTGGCACTACGGGGTATTTTGAGTCTCCATGTTTATTCCTGGTCCAATCAACATCAGCATAACACACTCCGCAATGGGTAATTTTTAGGGAAACATCATCACTTCCAACAACCCTGCATTGTTTTCATGTTAAAAAACCCGTCCTTGTTTGGGAAGACTAAATAAGTGTACTTTTTGTTTTTTTTGACTAAAAAAGTGAGGTTGAAAATATGGATGTTTGGGTTAACTTTTTGACTTTTTATGGAAAAATGTGTAATAAAAAATTGTAAAAATTAGTTTTTAGAGCCGTAATTGTTGACTTTTGGTGAATAGTGTTAACTTTTTAACTTTTTGAGTAACTTTTTTACTTTTTGGATTATTTGTGATATCCCAAACTTAGCCTAAATATACACATACCTCTATATAGATGTATATCATGAAAGTATAAAGAAAAACTTATTTCACAAGTTGTCACCTGATGAATTTTTACGAATAAAACCAAGGACCTGGAGCCCCTCCAGTCCTTAATCCGGACTGAAGCACGCTGTTTGAGCCCGTGGGGTTTATAGTGTGGTCCGTTTTGATAATCCGAATTGTTCATTTTGTTGGACAACTTCATATATATCAATCACAAAAAAATTCCAGCCAATTGGGGTTGGAATTTCCATTTCCAAAAGAGAAAAGAAAAGAAAAGAAAAGAAAAGAAAAAGAAAATTCAAACAGAAAACATGGCAGTAGATTTGGTGCTGTGTGTAGTGATGAACATATATCGCTTCAACACTGCAAATAAATTATAATTAAGCAACGACGAGATCGATGAAAGATTGATGTGTGGTTTCAATTCTCTTCATTAATTTCAATTGCGAATAATCAATATAAGTGCACACAAATATATATAAATATAAATATATGTATATATAAGAACATGTATGCGCATATAGATACATACCTGCGGCCAAATTTGTAAGGAGAGAGCAATCCAGATGGATCTCTTGCCGCCCATCCATGGCAGTCCTCCATCTCTCTTCCTGAACTCATTGCTCTCTTTCTGTCTCTCTGTCTCTCTCTTCTTTTTTAATCTTTCTCCTTCTATCTCGCTCGATATATATATATATATATACACACTAGAGGTTAGTACATTTTCAAACTTTTATTTTTGTAATATGAGTGGTGGTCGCTTTATGTATTAGTATGGATAAATTATAAATATATTTTTTTATATTTAATTAGAATATGAATCGTTTTTATGACTTAAATTATATTTTATTTTTTAAAATTTTTAATTTTATAATAAATCGCCTCTTGTATTAATAAATTATCAAGTCAATTAATAGTTTTTAACGATATTAAATATATGTTTCAATTAATAATTTAGATAATTTTATTATTTTATAAGAGAGCAATTATGAATTTATCATTTTAGTTAATTATGTTAAATAAAAATTTTTAACAAAGAAGTATTCATAATTTTTCAAGCCATATGAGGTAATCTGTACTCTAAGTAAATTTCAGAAAGTGTATTTATAATTTATCTAAAGACAGATCTAAAATTATGACTTTGAAGAGTTATTCTATAGTTTAAAAAATTAAGAAGTTATTTTATATAATCTTAAAATTATCTAAAAAAACATTTGAAAGAACGAATCCCTATAATTTTATATTATTTTAATATTTTTAAGATAATGTGTTATATTTTTAAAAGGATTATATTAGGTTTCATGAAAAAAATTCATGAAAATTATCATAAAAAAATTTACACCATTAAATTAAATATAATTTTTATGATCTAACGATTCAAATTCTTTCATAATAATTTTTATGATTCTTTTTTAGTGAAACCTAACATTTCCCTTTTTAAAATTTGGATGGGGGAGCCGTCCCTGCCCTACATCCCTTTTTAAAATTTGCGGGGGGTCGTCCCTGCCCTACATCCATCATTGCGGGTAAATTGACCAATCACGAAGAAGCTGATGTCACTGCATACGTGGATACGTTTGGGTAGTATCTAATTCCATATATATATGCTACATTGTTTAATGGGAAATGTCCACTAATGTTTCATGTTGATAAGTATGCAAAATATATATATATAATGTATTGAAATTGAGAGGTGTTGTATGATCTTAGGAATTTACTATGGGTCTCATTCAATGATTCAAATTATTTATTTTGTCAAGTTTTTAATGTATATTATTCATACACAAAATCAAATTTATTCGATATTTATAATTCATTCAATTTATTAGGTTTGCTATTAAAAAATAGATGACTTATTTTTAAAAATATATTTGTCATTTATTTTTTTTAGACAAATACAATAAATTAAATATGCTATGACTATTAAATTGATCTAATTTTGTATATAATAATATACATAAAAAATTTATCATAATAAATAATTTAAATTATCAAAATAAAATTTATGATAAACCATGGGATTGAATAACACCCTCCAATTCACGTCAAGAATTGGAGGGGTTAGGGCCTTTTAAGAATTATGTGATTTTTTTTTTTTTTTTTTTATCAAAACGATAGCTGATATACTATTGATAGCTAAACACATTACATAGCACTACCCTCGATGCTTAGAGGGCCCAAGAACCATGAGGGAGGAACATCAGCTTTTTTTACAATCGTGTGATTCTTAATTAACATTCATTGGAGATCATTAACAAGACTCTTGTTTAATATTCAGATTTGTGTAGGAAAAGGTTTAAAAATTTGTAAAAATGGTTAAGAATTATGAAATTAATAAGAAATTAATATCCAAATGACAGTTTTTTTAAATTAGTAAGAAATTAGTTGCAATATGAAAATAATTATATATGAATAATTATAATCTACACAATTTTAAAAAGTTCAACAACCAACCCAACAAAGATATGACACTAGCTCAAAAACTAATTGACTTAAGTAAGAGCCCATAATGATGAGGGAAAAAAAAAAAGTGTGAGGATATATTTTCTGAATACCGACACGTCGATACGTGGCCAAGGTGACGCCAACGTGCCAGCTGAGATGCCACGTGTCCTGGTCATGACGCTGAGGTGATCTCGGCTAGGCCAAGTTTATCTCCGAAGATATCGGAATCTAGGATAAGTGGATAAGGGACAAGAGTCCTAGAATGAGAAAGGACTTGAGCCTAGATAAGGATAAAGCTCTTAGGCCCCGTTTGTTTTGGGCTATAGGGAGCGTATTGGGATTAGTAATACCAAGGTATTACTAATGCCCTTGTTTGTTTGTAGAGAAAGCCTTGGGACTATTAGTCCCTTAGTATTGCTAATACCCTTGGAGGGGGATTGGTAAGGAGGAGGTAGAGATGATATTAGAAAAATAGTGAGGGGATTAGAAATTTTTTTATTTTTTTTATTTTTTATATATTGGAAAAAAAATTTTAAATATAATGTTTAATTTTTTATATTTTTTTATTTGTTTTATTATTTTATATAAAAATAATTTAACAATTCCTCATTATTAATCCCTTCACTATCAATCCCCTCACTATTAATCCCCTCACTATCAATCCCCTCACTAACAATCCCCTCACTATTAATCCCCTCACTATCAATCCCCTCCATTCTATCTCCCAAAACAAACGGGGCCTTAGGGAGTTTATCTTTATATATTGGAGAGTCTAAGATAAGCACTGAGCAGAAGTCCATTGAAGTTAGACTTCTATTGGGACTAGGATTGTATTGGCTATAAAAGAGAGGCACCCCCATGGGTCTAAGGTACGCAATTTATATTCCGAACAGTGAGTTAAGCACTATTGATTATCTTTGAGAGATATTTGATTACTGACTTAATCATCGGAGTGCCCCCAGGTGGACGAACCACCACCGGAATCTCTTCTTTTGTTGCAGGTCGTTCAGGCTTATCCTATTCTGCCAGTGCTCTCCAATTGAATAATGAGTTGGCAGTGTGGTCAGAAATTCACTCACACAATTTGGCGCCGTCTGTGGGAAGAAAGAAGAATAGATGGCCAACGACAGACAGAAAGAGAAGATTGGGGATAACACTCCTACTAGGAGTGGGAAACCTATTGACCTTGATGTCAAAGAAGACAATTGTAACGAAGAAACTCGTGAACAAAATCACGGAGTGAAAGACGTCGGCCAGGAAAGCGACGTACCAAAGAAAACAAACCAAAGCGGGTACTATAACGAAGATAACCTCCTAGTATGGGAAGAAAGATGCCTGCGGAGGGACGATGAGGTAAAGACCATGGCGAACAAATTGGCGGACCTACAAACAATGGTCAATTTCATGATACAAAATAATGTCATGCAGCCACCGTTCCCGCTGCAGGACACACCGATTCCAGCGGCCAATGCCCAGAAGGGAGGGCAGAAAACAATCCCTGTAGCCCCCCAGCACGCCAGGAGTGAAAGACACTCTCACCAGCCTTCAAGGGAGATTGGGCGAGAAGAGCCAAGAAGGGAAGAATCTCGAAGGACACATCGCACCAAGGAGGCAGACCCCAGAGAACATTGGCATGTTCAAAGGCAGGAGTTGTGCTTCGATGCGACTAATGGAGAAAGGTCAAAAAGGGCTCACAACGAAGCTGAAAGTAGTGCACCTAAAAGACTGAAATCAAGAGATAGCCGAGCTCCTGGGCTGACCAAAGAGGACTTGAGAGATTACCTCAAGAAGAAGTAAGAGCATGCCGAGGTAACTTCCCTAATTAAACCGAGAACACCATTCTCGGTAGAGTTAGACAAAGTTGAGGCTCCGAAAAGATTCAGTGTGCCGAGGTTTCAAATATACGATGGTAAGTCGGACCCCAACTTTCACATCGGTTTATACCTGAACTCGATGGCACTATACGCTGGAAACGAACCATTGCTTTGCAAGGTGTTCCCCTCATCCTTCGGGGAAATTGCGTCAGATTGGTTTCACAAGTTGCCAAAAGGAAGTGTGAAGACCTGGGAAGGCCTGGCCGAGATGTTCGTGGCCAAGTTCGTGACAAACAAACTACAGCCATTAAGGGTGGACGCCGTGATAGCTCTGAGAATTAGTGAGGATGAAGGCCTTAAGGCCTACGCAAAAAGGTATTATGAGGTGTTCAACCGAATACCTGAATGCAACCAAGAGGTGGCGGTCATGTCTTTCAAAAACGGCCTAAAAAATGATTGCGCACTACGAAAGTCATTGGCAAAGACATTGCCAAAAAGTATGGAGAAGCTCATAGCCAGAATTGAGAAATACGCCAGAGCCGAGGAAGACACGCTAGGGATTAAGGCAACCAAGCAAGAGAAAGCAAACGGCTCGCCGAAGCGAGGCCGAGGTAACAACGGACCCAATAAACAAGAGATAGGATTGAGAACTGCTCAGGCAGTCACAATTGTGTTCCGAATCCCAATTCACAAAGTCCCGGATAAAATCCGAACCCAACCCTACTTCAGAGCACCAGCCATGGTACAAGGAGAGTTTATGGGAAGAAGCCTTGGAAAGCATTGTGCTTACCATAATGAAGATGGGCATCTGACTCAGGGTTACAGAGCCCTGAAGTCACACCTAGAAGACCTGATAAGGCAAGGCCATTTGAGGGACCTTGTAGATGAGGCCAAGACAAGGGAGGAACAAACAAGACTTCCTCAGGCACTAGCAGCTCCACCTCCACCAGTACAGCAACCACAGGCAGACAAACCTTGGGTAGTTAATGTAATTCACTCTAAAGTCAACGAAAACGAAATACGGGGGGAGACCCAGAAGGTAAAGCACTTGCAGCATGTGTACCAGGTTTGGTAGAAAAGACCTCGGGCCGATGAATGCCAGGGACCGGTGGTGTCCTTCACTGAAGCCGACCTTGAAATGGTACAACATCCGCACAACGATGTCTTGGTAGTATCCCTCCAGGTTGGGGAGTGCCAAGTAAAGCGCATCCTAATTGACCAAGGCTGCTCTTGTGACATCATGTATGTCAGATGTTACAAGGAGCTGGGCCTTCACCTTGATGATATGGAGCAATCAAATGGCCCAATGGTGGGGTTCAATGAAACGCCGACATGGTCGCTGGGTGCAACAAGCTTGGAAGTGCATGCTAGCACCAAGAAGATAAAAACAGAGTTCACCGTAATCGACACACCCTCCCCTTACAATATTATCTTGGGAAAGCCATGGTTACATGCAGTGGGTCTGTTCCCTCAACATTGCATCAGCTATTGCGGTTTCCAACAGAGCATGGAATAGAAGAGGTCAGAAGGGATCAGCTGCAGGCAAAGAATTGCTCCATGGCAGCAATGAAATCCACATGCAACATACGAGAACCAGAAAAGGTAGAGATCGAAGATGAGGACGTGGAGGTCCTAGAGGACGTCGACAAGGAGCCAATCGAGAAGAGTAAAGAAGCCCTAAAGAAAATCCTCGTCCAGCAGGGGGATGAAGAACGCTTCTTCCTTCTCGGCTCGCGCTTAGCCAAAGAAGAGGAAAAAGAACTAGAGGCTTTCTTGAGAGCAAACATTCAAGTATTTGCTTGGACGCCTTACAAAATGTCAGGCATTGACCCCAAGGTCATTTGCCATAAATTGAACGTAAACAGGTCGGCCAAACCTGTAATCCAACGGGCAAGAAGATCGACGTTGATGCATGTTAAGCCAGTGGAGGAGGAAGTAAACAGACTTCTAAAGGCCCGAGCCATTCGAGAGGTAAATTACCCGACATGGCTATCGAACACAGTGGTGGTGAAGAAAAAGAATGGTAAATGGAGGGTCTACGTGGACTTTACCAGCCTAAATAAGGCCTGTCCCAAAGATAGTTTTCCTTTACCTAAGATTGACCAACTGATGGATGCCACTTCAGGGCATAGAAGGATGAGCTTCCTGGATGCCTACAGGGGATACCATCAAATAGCGATGGATCTGCCAGATGAGAAGAAGACTGCGTTTATCACCCCAAAAGGGCTGTATTGCTACAAAGTAATGCCTTTTGGGTTGAAAAACGCCGGAGCAACTTACCAAAGATTGGTAACCAAGATGTTTAAACATCTAATTGGCAGAACACTGGAAGTTTACATCGATGACATGGTCGTGAAGACCAAAGAACCTGAAGGTCATCTGGCCGACCTAAAAACAGTCTTTGACATCCTTAAAATATATCAGCTCCTACTCAATGCATCGAAGTGTGCATTTGGAGTTGGATCTGGTAAGTTCTTGGGATACTTGGTGACAAGAAGAGGCATTGAGGCCAGTCCAGATCAAATTAAGGTCATCCTAGAATTGAAGACCCAACGTCGGCAAAACAAGTGCAGATGCTGACTGGAAGGGCTGCAGCCCTGAACAGGTTCATAAGTAGAAACTCTGACAAATGCAAACCCTTCTTCAGCTTAGTGAAGAAGGCCACAGACTTCTTATGGACAGAAGAGTGTGAAGTCGCCCTGGCCGACTTAAAGAAATATTTGACCACAGCTCCAGTTCTCTGAAATCCAGAACCTGGAAAGGAGTCGTTCCTGTACTTAGCAGTTTCAGAGCACGCGGTAAGCGCAATGGTAATCCAAGAAGAAAAAGAGGAGCAAAGGGTTGTTTACTATGTAAGCAAAACCCTGGCTGATGCAGAAACCAGGTATTTACCCCTAGAGAAGTTGGCGCTAGCATTAGTAATGGCGCTAGCATTAGTAATGGCTCTAGCATTAGTAATGGCTCTAGCATTAGTAATGGCTTCAAAGAAGCTGAATTATTACTTTCAAGCCCACAAAATTGTGGTGCCAACTAAACATCCTTTGAAGTACCTGTTGCAACAGGGAGATCTGACAAGCAGAATAGCCAGATGGGCAGTAGCCTTGGGCCAGTATGACCTGGAATACAAACCCAGAACAGCAATCAAAGGCCAAGTCTTGGCCGACTTTGTGGCTGAATTCACTCCAGGAGCCATCATACATCGAGCTCCGTTGAGCCGAAGTGAACGATGTCCAAACAAGCAAAGAGGAGCCCAGCCGAAGGCAACAGAACAAAGGAAAGAAGAAAAACTCAGGCCCTGCAGCATTTACATCGGCGACTCCTTTCGACTGTTTGTTGATGGGAGTTCAAACCGACAAGGAGCGGGGGCAGGAGTAGTACTGGTATCTCTAGATGGACAGATACTAGAACAATCCATTCGTTTGAGGTTCAAAGCCTCAAACAATGAAGTAGAGTATGAAGCACTGATTGTAGGACTAAAACTGGCAATAGCAGTAAAAGCAGATGAGGTGATAGTCTTTTGTGACTCTCAGCTCATAGTCAACCAGACAACAGGCGTGTTCGCAACCCGAAATGAACGTATGTCGGCATATGCAAAGAAAATAGGCAGATTGGTGGCCTTGTTTCAGAATTGCCGACTACAGCAGGTTAGTCGAGATGATAACAGTCACACCGATGCCCTGGCCAACCTGGCTAATGCAATGCAACCTGCGAAGGCAAAAACGATAATGGTCGACTATTTGTCGGGCCCAAGCATCAAACCACTGACCACAGAGCGTGAAGCAATGTGTGTGGACATGGGACCAAGCTAGATGGACGCAATAATAACATTCCTAAAAGAAGAAAAATTGCCAGATGATCACAAAGAGGCACACAAGATCAGATTGAAATCGGCAAGATTCAGTCTGACAACAGAGGGACATCTCTACAGAAGATCCTTCACTGGATCCCTTTTGAGGTGTGTACATCCTTCACAAGTTGAAGAATTTCTATACGAAATACATGAAGGAATATGTGGAAGCCACGTTGGGGGCACATCACTTGCCCATAGGGCCATCACCCAGGGGTATTGGTGGCCCTACATACAGAAAGATACAGAAGCCTATGTCAAGAAGCGTGAAAAGTGCCAAAGGTTTGCACCCCTGATACACCAACCAGCAGTAGACCTAAACCCAGTATCCAGTCCTTGGCCATTCGCCCAATGAGGCATGAATCTTGTTAGAAAACTGCCCCAAGCAACTGGGCAAAGGAAGTACCTGCTGGTAGCAACAGATTACTTCATCAAGTGGATAGAAGCTGAACCCCTTGCCAAGATCCGAGACATGGATGTGAAGAATTTTATATGAAAGAATATCATCACCAAGTTTGGGATCCCAAGAGCACTAATTGCAGACAATGGAACACAGTTTGATAGTATGCTAATCAAGAGCTTCTGTGCAAAGTTCAAAATCAAGAACTATTTTTCCACCCCGAGTTTTTCTCAAAGTAATGGACAAGCAGAAGCATCCAACAAAGTCATCTTGGATGGGATTAAGAAGAGGCTGCAAGCAGCAAAGGGAAAATGGGTGGATGAACTGCCAAGTGTACTCTAGGCATATTGGACTACGTCGAGAAGATCAACTAGGAAATCCGTATTTGCCATGGCTTATGGCACAGAAGCAGTCATTCCTCTGGAAGTCGGCATCCTAGGGATCAGAACCCAGGGAGTAGAGAATAGGACTAATGATGTATTATTAGCCCGAGATCTGGATCTGCTGGAAGAAAGAAGGAAGAGAGCTGCAATTCAGCTGGTAGCATACCAACAGCAGCTTGCCAGGGGCTTATAATAAGAGGGTCAACCCAAGGGAGTTTCAAATCGGTGACCTCGTCTTGAGAAAAGTTGTCGACAACAAGAAAGATCCCAGAGAGGGCAAGCTTGGCCCAAATTGGGAGGGACCCTATAAAATCATCTCGGTATTGGGCAATGGGGCATATCGGCTTGATGATAATAAGGGCAAAGAGTTGCCAAGGCCTTGGAATACTTGCAATCTTAAATTTTTTTATCATTAGACTTTCCTGTCCTTTGTTATTTGCCGAAGTAATAAATAAAGTTTTAGCTTGATTTCTATACACTTATGATTGATAAGATAATTGACGATATCTATGAGATACATACATAATGAGAATCCAAGTGGAACTTAAGTTCACATTAGCGGGTAGAGAGTTGGAAAATGGTTCTTGGAGATCATGTTTAACACTTGTTGAAATTTGAGAAAACTTTACAAGTTGAAGTTAAACCGAGATTATGTTTAACACTTGTTGAAATTTGAGAAAAATTTACAAGTTGAAGTTAAACCGAGATCATGTTTAACACTTGTTGAAATTTGTGAAAAATTTACAAGTTGAAGTTAAACCGAGATCATGTTTAACACTTGTTGAAATTTGTGAAAAATTTACAAGTTGAAATTAAATCGAGATCATGTTTAACACTTACTGAAATTTGAGAAAAATTTACAAGTTGAAGTTAAACTGAGATCATGTTTAACACTTGTTGAAATTTGAGAAAAATTTACAAGTTGAAGTTAAACCGAGATCATGTTTAAACACTTGTTGAAATTTGTGAAAAAATTTACAAGTTAAAGTTAAACCGAGATCACGTCAAACACTTGTTGAAATTTGTGAAAAAATTTACAAGTAAAGGCCAAGGTTGTATTAAAATGAGTACTTATGTACTTGCCGATGTAAACCGTTGGTGGGTATAACCGAGGTATTTCACCTTGAGAAGATTACACAGTTAAAGTGTACATTAAAGATATGCAAAAATATTCTAAGTATAAGAGCGATACAAGAGCAGTAAAGGGAAGACAAGCATGCAAGCATTCGAAAGAGAAAGTTGTATTTATATTCAAAAGAAGGCACATCGGCCACATGAAGTGCTTGCATTGTTCCAAAGAAAGAAAAAGTACAAGGTACAGAAAAAGAAAAAGAACATCAAACTAAGATTCTTCAACGCCACTAGCAGGTTGGGTCTGAAGCTCGGACGACTGCTGAGAAGACATGTCGGCCGCCTTTTCAGCCGCAAGCTCGGCATCTATTTCCTAGAGGGTTTGGTCAAGGCTCTTATCGGCAATAGGCGCGTCCAACGTTGCCTTCTCAGGAGCAGCGTCTTTGGGAACCTCCTCACCCTCCTTATCTTGAGTCAAGTCTAGGACTTGCTCATTTTGAGTAGGGGACTTGGCCCCAGCAGCTTTCTTTGACTTCCTCACCAAAGCTTCCTCCTCAGACTCAGAATCGTCGTCGGATTGGCTTGGAGTTTGGGGGAATGGCAGGGCGCGGACGTCGGTGTTCCTGAGGGGGGAGTCATCGGGGACTTCAAGCTTTTTCAATAAAGCCATCCAACCAAGGGTGAGACCCTTGTTGCATGCCTGCTTCACCTGATGCTCGTAGTTCGCCGTGACATCGGCCACCCCCTCAGCGTATGCCTTTTCGTCTGCGGCCTTGATTTCGGCCTCTTTTGTGGCCAAGGCATCTTGAAGTTCTTTCTGGGCCTGGGTCATCTTTTCTTTGGCCTCTCTCTTTTCAGCCTCGAGAACCTTCTTGATAGCCTCAGCGGCATCCGCTTTTTCTTCGGCGTCATCCTTAGCTTTGATAGCAGCCTCGGCCTGATCTTCCAAAGTTTTCATTTTTGCCTCGGCCCTTTTACTGGCCTTCTACAGATTAGCAACCTCCTTAGTCTTGTCGGCCAACGCCTTCCTTGTCTCAAAAGATTGCATTGAGAATGAGTGGGCGTGTTGGATTGCCTGATGAAAAATGGACAAAGCAGAAGTTACTAGAAAATTTTCTAAGTATAAAAAAGAAAGAAAGATACCAAGTGTGAAGACTTACTTGAATAGAATGCTGGAGCATCAGTGCAAAGTTTTCATACTCGCTCATCTCGGCATTTCGGTCGAGATGTCCAAGGAGGAGCAAAGTTGTGCTAAGGGCAACACTGACGTTAACGTCGTCAGCACTATCGCCAGCTCTAACTGGCCTGTCCTCCAGTGTGATTTGGGAGGCCTTGGGGGAGTCAGACTTCATAGAGCCCGAAGTTGTAGCAGAAGATGACCTCGGCCTCTTTGATCTTGTAGACTCAGATGGTTGGGCCTCAGTAGGCCTTTTCTCGGCAACAGATAGGGCCTTATCACTCTCAGCCAATTTGGAAATTGGTAAGGTGTCCTCAATATCAATCTGAGTCACCGTTGCCTTTGGATGAGCCTTCTTTATCCTTTTTTGTTTCGGCTTTGGCTGAGATGGTGCTAGTTCAGTATCAACAGTGGCCGGGATGTTGGCCAAGAGGTCCTTAACAACTGCTTTCTGGCGGCCCATCTCAGCGGCAAAAACTGTTCGGCGTCATCGATGGCGTTGAGATGGCGGGATTAGCTGTGGAGCCGAGGTAGATGGTTGTTCTGCTAGATCTAAGGTTGACCCCTGATCCAGCCGACTTGAAGAAGCTGTTGGTGGAGTTGTGGCGGAAGGAGGAGACTTGCTTTTTTGCTTCCTTGGGACGTCGGGAAGCACCGACTTGTAGGTCGGGATGAAATTGAGCAGTAAATGAGCTCTCCGCTGTTGGACAGGCAAATCCAATAGCTTCTTCAAGTCCTTGCTGGGAAAGAAGGACTGGCGGAAGTCTTTCGGTGGTTGAGGAAGAGCTGCAAGAAAAACAGATGTTGGAACATATGGAAAGAAAGAAGTATTAAAAGCTTGAAAAAAATAGCACTTGGCTCTTACCATTACCCTCTACAAATACTGTTCGACTGAGAGGGTACAGGTGAAGGTCGTCATCCGGAACAAACTCCCAGTTGCCCGAGACAATGAAGTAATCATCCCCGGCTCCCTTGTTGGAGTCTGGGAGGTCAGTAACCAGTTTGTATTTAGTAGACCTCGGTTTGAGGTAATAGACATAACCTTTTTCTAATTTGAGGCCACACATAGTGTAGCAATATTGGATGTCGGCTAAGGTCACCCTAACATTTTCTCGGCGTGCTAAGGCTATGATACCGTTAATGACTCTATATAAGTTAATGGTTAACTGCATCGGGTTAAGCTTGTAATAATGGAGGACTTCTCGAAAAAGGATGTCTAGCGGAAGCCTGAGTCCACACTCAATGAAGGCAACAACAGGGAAAGGCATGAGGTTTACATCGGGCATGATGGAGTCGTTTTCCCTGGCCAACCTCAAATGAACGTCGGCCGGAATGTCAAACTCCAGCCTGAAGTGCTCTAATTTGGTCGGGGTATCTACCCTATGCTTCCACATACCTATGACGTCAGCTTAAATTTCTGAAGTTAGATTTTAGAAAGAAGTTGTTTTGTAAAGGTTTTTAGAGACCTCGGCTAAAACCTAAAAAATGCACTATGGTCAGAATTTGTGAGGATTCTAAGGGGAACTCGTTTTGATTTTTCCTGAGGTTTATGGGTTTTACAAGCAAATCCCAAACCTAGAACTATGGAAACAAATATTAAAGGCATAAATCTGGAAAAGACACAGAAAACAGAAAACAAAGAACGTGTTTCAGAATCAAGAACAATGATGAACTATAAAGAACACTGTGATGAAGTGTGTGCAAGGGTACAGAGCCAAGAACAGTGACAAAAGTGAACAAATTTGTGAGCAGTATGTGAATGTTTAAGACACGGATTGGGCAAAAGTAAAATCGTAAAATAAATGTGCTCAGATACGTGATTTACAAATCAAGAACTTGAGCAGAACAACAATGGCAAACAAAATAATTAGGTAAAGCTTTCTCAAAAACTGGAAACCATGAGAGAACAGAAGCTTGCCAGAAGAGTGATGCCGGTGTTGAAGACGCCGGAGTTAGGAGACGGTTACAATCAGAAAAGGACAAGCGAAAGCTTCACCAGAGGAGAGGAATGAATGCTGTTACAGAGCTTGAAAATCTAGAAACAATGGCGTATTTTGGAAGGAGAGAGAGTTGAGAGATTGAGAACGAAGATGCAAAAGTGAAGAGACGGAGAGAGAGAAATTGATTTTTGATCAAAACGCGGAGAATTGCGGCAAAACACCATCAATGAGCCTAGAACGACATATTGATCAGACAGCACACGCAGGCGCGAGACGACTTACAGGCGCGTATCGAGTACGGTCCAGTAGGGGACAAACACGTGGCAGAAACGATGATCTATTTTGTGTGACAACTTATACGCGTGATAAAACTCTGGGAGTTCTTGGTTTACTGAAACAATGACATCGGCTGATAGGAAAATCTCGGCTAAATAAACTCGAATAAACTTGGTTAAAAATTCTGAAACCTTGATGAGAAGCTGGTGTATTATGACCTCGGTAAATTTATGATATAGCAAGATAGCCGACATAAACGATATAGGTTCCATCACCTCAGGATGTCGAGGTAATAGAACCTAGGGAGCAGTTGTGGGGATATATTTTCTGAGTACCGACACGTGGTCAAGGTGACGCCGACGTGTCAGCCGAGATGCCACGTGTCCTGGTCGTGATGCCGAGGTGATCTCGGCTAGACCGAGGTGATCTCGGCTAGACCGAGGTTATCTCCGAAGATATCGGAATCCAGGATAAGCGGATAAGGGACAAGAGTCCTAGAATGAGGAAGGACTTCAGCCTGGATAAGGATAAAGCTCTTAGGGAGTTTATCTTTATCTATTGGAGAGTCCAAGATAAGCACTGAGCAGAAGTCCATTGAAGCTAGGCTTCTATTGGGACTAGGATTGTATTGGCTATAAAAGAGAGGCACCCCCATAGGTCTAAGGTACGCAATTTATATTCAGAACAGTAAGTTAAGCACTATTGATTATCTTGAGAGATATTTGATTACTGACTTAATCATCGGAGTGCCCCCGGGTGGACGAATCACCGCTGGAATTTCTTCTTTCTGTTGCAGGTCGTTCGGGCTTATCCTATTCTGCCAGTGCTCTCCAATTGAATACTGAGTTGGCAGTGTGGTCAGAAATTTACTCACAAAAAAAGAATAATACAACAAAGAGTCTTATAAAATGAAAAATTATCAATATTATACTTAATGAAAATTAATCTCTTGACTTTCTAAATTAAAATGTATGAGGATAGCCAATTAAACTATAGTCCAAGGAATTGTTTGATAACCAAATTCAGCATTTAAAATTGAATGCATTAAGTGATAATCAATTAAACTTGTTTAATAACGACAATTGATATCACTTAAAAATTTAAGTGCCTCTAAAAATATATATGCTAAAATTTTTAAAAAAATTAAATCATATAAAACTTACTTAATTCTAATTGAATTTATAAATAATAAACATAAGTATCGATATGTACTATTATAAACTCACTACTATCACCACCACTACAACCACCACTATCATGCCACTACCACCATTACCATCGCTGCTGCTACCACCACTACCATTATGCCACTGCCATAACCAATTAAACTATAGTCCAAGGAATTGTTTGATAACCTAATTCAGCATTTAAAATTGAATGCATTAAGTGATAATCAATTAAACTCGTTTAATAACGACAATTGATATCACTTAAAAATTTAAGTGTCTTTTAAAATATATATATATGCTAAAATTTAAGAAAATTTTAAATCATATAAAACTTACTTAATTGTAACTGAATTTATAAATAATAAACATAAGTATCGATATGTACTATTATAAACTCACTACTATCACCACCACTACAACCACCACCATTATGCCACTACCACCATTACCATCGATGTTGCTACCACCACTACCATCATGCCACTGCCACTGCCAATTAAACTATAGTCCAAGAAATTGTTTGATAACCTAATTCAATATTTAAAATTGAATGCATTAAGTGATAATCAATTAAACTTGTTTAATAATGGCAATTGATATCACTTAAAAATTTAAGTGCCTCTTAAAATATATGCTAAAATTTAAATCGTATAAACCTTACTTAATTTTAATTGAATTTATAAATAATAAACATAAGTATCGATATGTACTATTATAACCTCACTACTATCACCACCACTACAACCACCACCATCACGCCACTACTACCATTACCATCGCTGCTGCTACCACCATCACATCATGCCACTGCCACTGCCACTGTCACTGCCATTGCCACCACCACCATCATATGTGGTATTGTCATCACAATTATTACCACCACCACTACCGCTACTGCTACCACCACAACCATCACTACTGCTACCAGCACCATCACACCACCGCCGCCATCACTACCACTTTCATCACCATTGTCATTGTTGTCATAAACACTACTATCATTTTACTACCACTATCATCACTACCGCCGCCGCCAACACCACCGCCACAACCACCGCCACCATCAACACTACCGTTACCACCATCAACACCACCATCACAATATAAAAAGTGACATATATACAATTTGAAAATAATAAATTCTAAATTTGATCTTATACATATCAAATAATTTATTTTCAATTCAGTACTTAATTTTTTATCAAACAGTCTTTTAACTTAAAATTCTTAGTATTCAATTTTCAATATTTAATTTTAGTCTTCAGTTTTAAATTTTCAATTTTATCAAACACCACCTAATTAGTTGTCTTAATGACATACATTAATTGTAATTTTAAAACTATGATACCAATTTGTTTGATTTAGTTTTTGAAAATTATTTTTGAATTTTTTATTTTTTGTATATTTTTTGTCGTCAATGATTTTTTAAAATATTTAATCGAAATTTTAAATTTTTAGATATACCAAATTTAGATACACTTAAAAATTAGAATATTTATGATACAAGGCGTGTTCGCAGTTCAGTTGCAGCCGGGGAATCTCTAATCTGTCATCCATCCGCCGAATGGGCAGATTGAAAAAATCAATCTGCATCCGTCCACTGAATTGACAGATGCTGATTGAGCAAATTAGCGGATTGACAGATAGATGCGAATCGGTTTGGCAGTTTAAATTTTTACAAATTTTGAACATAATACAACAATTTGCCTACATTTTTTTTTTTTTTTGGATAATAATCTAACTCAACATAACCAAAAGATTATTAAGTAAATTGTCAAATATCAATAATAAATTCATATAAGAAAGCCATACATTATCAAAACTATTTCATTATTTTTTTTATTCAAAAATTATTTAATTTGATTTATATAAAAAAATTACAAAATTAAGCCTTATATTTTCTAAACAAAAATACCAAATATCAACTCTTACCATTTGATAAAAGGATTTTCAAATTGAAAACACAACAAAATATTTGAAAAAAATTTCAATAGAAAACACAAACAGAATATCTAAACAAATTAAAAATATAAAATCTTACAAATTATTAGAGGTACTCGTGATTTGTCAGTTCAGTTGAGGCCAAAGGAACTTCGAATCCGCCATTCATCCAAAAGCGGATTAAAAAAAATCAATCCGCAACCGCCCGCCCGTCATCATGCATCCGTCCAAAATGCGGCGGATCAGTTTGGTTTGGTTCGGTCGATTTGGGCGGATTGAAATATCTGCTGCTCACCCCTACTAAATACAAAACAAAAAAATGAAAATGGATTATTTTTTGGTATTTTTTGTATGCAATGGATTTTTTTAGATTTCTTGACAAATAATTTATTTTTTTAAGTGGGTCTAAAAAATAAAAAATAATAATAATTAAAATATAAAAACCAAAATTATATATGAAGACAAAACATAACAGACTTGTAATAAGACATCACAAATTTTGACTATAAGGAAATTTAAATTACTACTCTTAAATCAAGTACTGGCATTAAAGCAAAAGTTTGTTATCGCTTGTAGAATCCATTATTCGTTTAGGCCAATTTTGGGAGTTAAAGTTATTTTTGTTTTGGAAAAAATAAAATAAAATAAACGCCATAATTTTTTTAAGATTATAAAAAAAATAAAAGCAAGCACCATAAACTTAGCACAATTATACTACGTCCTCCTGATCTTGAACTTTGCACCTTTACTGTCCGTTACAATATTTGTAATATAAATAAAAACAACAATATTACATCTCTTAATTTATCATTTATAGATTGAGATTAGACATCACATGATAGAATATTTGACAAAACAAAATTTGAAACTTGTCATTCATATCTAGGGGTGCTTAGTTGATATTCCGATCCGTCCAAACCAACCAAATCGATCCAATCTGCCACATTTTAAATTGATTCGTAATGATGAGGAGACGGTTGCGGATTGATTTTTTCCAATCCACCTAGTTTTGGATAGATGACGAATTTGAAGTTCCTTTGGCCGCAATCGAACCGCCAAATCGTTAGCACCCCTAGTAATTTGTAAGACTTTGTGTTTTCAATTTGTTTAGACATTATGTTTGTATTTTCAATTTAAAAATAGTATTGATATTCTGTTGTGTTTCAATTTATTTTCAATTTGGAAATCGTTTTATCAAATGACAAGTGTTACTATTTGGTATTTTTATATGAAAAATACAAGGCTTAATTTTGTCATTTTGTTTAAAAATCAAATTAAATAGTTTTTGAATAAAAAATAATAATGAAATAGTTTTGATAATGCATAATTTTCTTATGAGACACTTTTTCATAAATCCCTTTTTACCTATTTATGTTCCATTTAGTCCACATTATTTTCTTATATTCCAATAAGTCCTATGAGTAACATAGCTACCAAAATATTCACATTTACAGTGTGAATGTTCTGTGATGTGAATGTTCAAATTGTCAATGTGAATGTTCACATCGTCAACGTGAATGTTAATATATCAATGAATGTTCACATTGTTAATGTAAACATTCACACGTCAACGTGAATATTTACATTGTAAAGTATGAATATTTACATCACCAAATTGTTAACCGTTCAAAAAAATATGTATAAGGGTAGAAATGTCCATAAAATACTTTAAATATGAAAATTAGGATTTTGTAGGTCAAATGTTCAAATAATAGAATTTATTGGAATACAAGAATATCTTATGAATTAATTGGAATACAAACACTTAAAAAAAGATTTTCTAATAAATCTCCATTTTCTTATATGTATTTATTATTGGTATTTGACAATTTACTTGATAATCTTTTAGTTATGTTGAGTTGGATTGTTATTCAAAAAGAATGTTGACAAGTTGTTATATTATGTTCAAAATTTGTAAAAATTTAAACCACCAAACCGATTTACATCCTTTTGTCAATCCGCTCAATCTGCATCTGCCAATCTGGCAAATGGATGCGGATTATTTTTTTCAATCCGCCAATTCAATGGACGGATGACGGATTTAAGGTTCTCCAGCCGCAACCAAACCGTGAGGACCCCTAGTCACATCATTAGGGATGATTTTTAAAAGTGATAAATTAGATATCTCAAATATTTTTTAAATAAAAATAATATTATCATCACTTTCATACTAAAGTTAGAATTTTTAATTTTGTCAATTTAATCCTAAATTTTGGTTTGTTTTCAATCTAAACTATTTGACTATTTTCGTTAAGTAAAATTAACAGAAAAAAATTATATTTTAATCATTGAACTCAAAGTAGAGTAAAGAAAGACAAATTTCCAAATTACAAGTAATCCCTGGAGCATGTTTGGTACATAGAAATGGAAGATCATGAGAATGGAATGAAAATGAAAATAAAATAGGATAAAAGACAATTTTAATCCCTAAAGTATATGTTATTTGTCATATTAGTCCCTCAAGTTTTAATTTTGTCATTTTAGTTCTCAAAATTGTCAATTTGGTCCTAGGTCTAATATCCATCTACATTGATAACATAAATATAGATAAAAGACTATTTTAGTCCAAAAAATATGTTTTTCTTATTATTTTAGTTACTCAAGTTTCAATTTTTTCATTTTGGTATCTTCATCTCTCTTCCTAGACTTATTACTATCTTCGCTTTTACCTCAAATACACCCCTTTCTCTCTCTCTCTCTGTGAATATGTTTTTCTTATTATTTTAGTTCCTTAAATTTCAATTTTGTCATTTTGATATCTTCATCTCTCCTCCTAAACTCATTGATATCTTCACTTTTACCTCAAATACACCCTCCATCTCTCTCTTTCTCTATTTTATCTTTCTCCCGCTATCTCGCTCGATATATATACACAAAAGAGGTGGAGTGTGTGAAATCTAAGAAAAGTATAACAATTATTGTTAACCACTTTTTTGTAGAGGGGTATTGTTAACCATTTTGAATTGGGAAAATTCAAGTTAAGAGAAGTATAACAATTATTGTTAAGCACTTTGAATTGGGAAAATTCAAAATTTGTCAAATTTACACCAACTCAAAACTCAAAGATCATTATATAACTTCTTGTGAAAACAATCCTTAATGTAATGAAGTAATTTATAATAATCATAATTTTTTAGGACATTTAAAAAATTTTATTTTTGTAATATATATACTCACAGTGGTGACCGCTTTATATATTAGTTTATATATATATATATATATGGAATTAGATCCTCTCCAGTTAGAATATCTAATTACACGATCTAGTCTGATCAACTGTGAGCGCATTTCAAGTCCGTCTTAATATTCCAAACTATTCATTTTGTTGTTTGGTAATTCTTTTTAGAAAAATATGATCCGATCGAGTGACTTGATATCTGATCGATTTACTTTTTGATATGCTTGATATCCTTAAAATAACCTATAAAATAAATGATTTTAATTATTAAAATGGTCTCAAAATAAGTCCATAGTCAATTAGACTGTACCATTCAATTAGATATTCTAATAAGAGAATCTAGGCCGTACATTGTACATAATGTATGAGAGTGCATGTAATATGTAATGTACAATCAATTTAAACATTGTTGACCAATATTCTTAGGGTACTCGTTAACTAAACCCATATATATATCATAGAGGTAATGTTATATAAGTTATGATATTTGTAGATTTGATTATCATAAATGCCATCACTCAATTCTATGAGAGTTATAATTTTAAAAATAAAAATAAAAATAAAAATAAAAAGCTTATAACCAAAGAAAAGAGAGGCTTCTCTCCAATCCAAATTGGACTGGAGAGAACTTTTAGGCCTCCATGGGCCTACTACAGAATCCGTATCGATAATTCAGACTATTCAATATGTAGAACCCGTCGAGTACTTCATCTATGCAAACAATCACATTGATCAACGTGATTTTTTGCATAGATGAAGTACTCGACGAGTTCTACATATTAAATGATTTGAATTATTGATGCGGCCTCCATGAGTCCATCGCGGAGGCCAAACAGCAACCTCCAGTTAGAAAACCCAACTGAAAAGAACACAAGTCCATAACGAAATACCATATCAATTGTATGTAAAAGTCTCCTAAATCATAACTAAAATAATATCATAATTATTATCACAATAAGTTATAACTAACTTCATCACAAAAGTTATAATCAAATGTGCATATAACACAACCCAATACAAATATGAGTGGTTTTTTAGATAAAATAGTTAAAAAATCAAATTAAATTATTATATCATTTTCTTTACTTTTTTTATATGTCCTTTTATAAAAATTTAAAAAATTAATTAAAACAATTAATTCTCAAACAAGCTCTAAACAAAAGGTTTTATCCTTTTTTTTTTTTTTTTTTTTTCAAGTTGTTCACTGAATTGTAATTTTTTTCGTTTGTTTTTGGTCAGTAAATTGAATTGTTTCTCATTAAAGACATTTTAAAAACATTTTGTTAGTCAAACATCTCGACGTATGCAGTGACATCAGCTTCTTCGTGATTGGCCAATTTACCCTTAGTTGTTAACATTTTTTTTTTATATAGATTGATGAAGGGTCCAAGCAAAAACATCAGAAACAAAATACATTAGCCTGCAACAACAGGGGCTTCAGAAACTACAAGTTCCATCGCCATCCAAGCCGGACTGAAGTCTTTAGGAGGATCTGAAGTCTTTTCAATCTGTAATCTGTATTAGAGTGTGTTCTTTTGGGAGCTCACTACAAGTCTTCTTCAATGATTCAAATCGTTTATTTTGTCAAGTTATTTTTGTATATTATTCGCTCCGATCAATATTCATAACATATTCAATTTATTGTATTTGTCATTAAAAAATAAATTGTTTATTTTAAAAAATATATTTGTAGTCTTTTTTTTTTTGAAACAAATACAATAAATTAAATAAGCTATGATTATCGAATCAATTTAATTTTGTGTATGGATAATATATACTAAAAATATAACAAAATGAAAATTTTAAATTAAAAAAATGAAGCTGATGATAGACTGGGCACAAGCCCGAATAATGGGGATGTTTGTTTCAGCTTTTCAGAGCTAACTTATGGCTTTTGGCTTTGAAAAAATTATTTTGGACTGTTTGGTTAAATTTATTTCAAACAGCTTCTGATTCTAACAGCTTATTTTAACTCAAAAAAGCTGATTCTGAAAAACTGCTCACCCCTTGCTTCTGATTATCAGCTTCTGCTGTGGATATGTTAATTTATGGTTCTACTCTTAAATTTTTTTATTTTTTATTTTTTTAAAAATAGAAAAAAACTCAAATGGACTATAGATTATTATTATTATTTTTTATGAGAAATGTAGACAAATAAAAAATAAAAATTAATTGAAAAAGTTATTTCACAGCTTATTTAACAAACACTACTCAGCAACTTAAATCTATAATCCAACAGCTACACCAAACAGATTAACAACTTCTGATTAAAGTCATAATCTATAATCTGTTAAGGTATAATCTATAAACTGTTTTAACAGTTACACCAAACGGGGCCAATATTGGAGGCTTATCATAACATGTTGTAACAGCCACTCACTTGGTCAAATCAGAGATCTCATTCAAACTTGTTATCCGCTGACTTGGTCAAGTCAGAGATCTCATTCAAACTTATTATCCATTAGTTTTAAGAATCAGTTGTTATCTCATTCTTGTATTATTATCCTTTAGTTTTAGGAATTAGTTTGTGAATGTTAATAGAAGATAGACTTTTGAGCATTCCTCTGATATGCTATCAGAGAACACCTCCAATTCAAATCATGAATTGGAAGGGATTAGGTCCTTTTTAAGAATTATGTGATTAAAATGGAAAAAATATTAACTAGCATTGAATGAACAAACGTTAATGTTGACACGTATGTAAATATATATATATATATATAATGTGTAGAAAAAGGGTAGTTTTTTTTCGAATCATCCCCTTCTTTTTTTTTGATCGGCAAAGAAAAATTTCATTAACGGCATGAAATTAAAAGTACAGGGAGATGAGATGCATCGAGAGAGATTCGGAAGTATAAAAATACCCCTACTACTGCTACTCGCATCCATACAACCAACCCCTAAGCCTCTCGATTTTTTTTTTTTAAAAAAAAGAGTTAAGAAGAGCTTAACTAAAAAATTACAAAACACATGAATCCCCACAAAAACCCACAAGGACACCCAAAACAAACTAAAAATAAAAACTCAACAACACCCAAGTCACACTGCTGCTCCAACTCCCCAAGCCTCACACCTGCACCTGATAACAACCCACAAGACCCGCTCCTCTTTTCTTTTCTTTTCTTTTTTTTTGAATTTTGAACACGCCAAGTCACACTGAAGACACCCCAAATCGCACTGCTGCTCCAACTCCCCAGACCCGCTCCTCTGCTACCACCCTATGCACACGCCACCTCTGTTGCAGCCAGCCTACGCCACCTACACACCTCTGCTGCCCCCACGACGCCATGCCGAGAAAAAACTCTCCGGCCGAGAGCCTCCAAACCAACACCGGACAGCCGCACCTAGAACCCCTGCTGTAACCAACACCGGCCGAGTGAAACTCCAAGCTTCCACCTACGCCTCTACTTCTTCTTACACACCCCCAAATGCTTCTTTCGAACACCCGCTGCTGCTCCAAGATCCACTGCAGATCCAAGACCGAAATTCTTCTTCATACACACCAAGACCCAAGAACACACCCTCAGGTCTCTGCTGCATCAGGTCTTCCTTCGTACTCACACCCAAAACCCTCTGCCAAGCTCCCAATCTCACTACAAGCTACTACTACTCCTCTCCCTGAAACAATTCCTAACGGCTGAGGATTTGAAAAGCCCCACACCACCCAAAGCACCAACACTTCTTCAAACAAGTCACCAACGCCAATACCCTCTGCCAAACTCCATAACCAACACGGCTTCAATCTCACGCCGCGGATCCGCTCACCCACCGAACACCGACCACCTGCAGGGACAAAAAGTAGAACTTCACCCCTCAAACTCTTCACTCGAGGAGGAGCGCTCAAGTGACAACCGGACGGACTGGATCACCTTCAAAACCCTTGTTACCGCCCAAAAAGCGCACCCCTCAAACCCCTCCTCGCCATAGAGCGCTCGAGTGAAATACCAAGACGCCAAACTCACTCCCGCAGCAAACACTCCAAACACATTCCCGCGGCAACGAAACACTCCAAAGTGGGTAGAAACGGGGGACTCAAGTTTATTGAAAGGGAAAAAAACTAACAAGACAAAGGAGAGCTAGGCCAGCCGACCGCCATAGCCAAGGCGGCGGCCAGCCGGCCCAAAAACGAGGCCGGAGAAGGAGGTTTGAAGAGAAGGGAAAGGAGGTTTTCAGTTTTTTTAAAAAATTTAGTCTTCAGCCCAATACACTTGACGTTGGTTCACTTGGTGATGGGGTCTTTACTAACCATATAATACCCTCATCCCCTTCTTTGTTACTAACATTCATTGGATCATTAAAAAATCCTCGTTTAATATTCAGTTTTGTGTAGGAAAAGGTTTAAAAATTTGCAAAAATGCTTAAAAATTATGAAATTAGTAAGAAAAAAAAGTTTTTTTTTTGGTTTACAAGGGGGTCAGAGCCCCAAAGAACTACAAAGAGAAAGGGGGAGCGGAGCTAGTCCCCTTAGCATTCTTGGCTAACAGAAGCTAGATAAAAGACGGAGGATCTCGCAGAACAAGCCTTGAGGCAACCCGATGTATGGCATCTTTGGCCAAAGAATCCGCACACTCAATAGCTCCACAACAAATAGCTTGAAGATGGCACTGCCAATCCCTTAAAAAAGTGAGTTTTATTCTTCACTTTTTTCCCCACTTTTTCTTATGCGATAATGCCAATTATTTTTTTTAATTAGTAAGAAATTAGTTGCAATATGAAAATAATTATATACAAATAATCATAATCTAACAAGAAGTTCAACAACCAACCCAACAAAGATATGACACTATCTTTAAAAGCAATCAACTTAAGAAAGAGCCCATAGTGGGGAAATTCTATTTCCACTTATTTATTTCAGTGTACATCATTTCTCAGTACACACACTTACATATATAAATTTGATTAGGTATTATTTGTCTCATTTCACACACCGCATATTTCAATTATAACTATTAACTCAAATATTGTACACACACTTTCCACCTAAACACACACCCACACAGCCATCGGAAACTGGCAATTCCTTCACTGCTCTACTAGAGCTTCCGATGAACCAAGCCATGGATCTCGTACGCTCGCCAAAAACCAACAAAACTACGGCGACACTTCCTGACAATGTTTGGAGTAATCATCATCGTCTCAATTGCACTCTCATTCCCTTCCAACACCGCCCTACTCAAACAAGCCTCTAGGTTCTCAATCTTCGCCCCCCGCCGCTAATAAATCACTGGAGACAAGCTCAATTCCAACCAATTCAAGTCCCAACTCGCACAAAGTCAAACAAGAACCGATCATTTTGGATTCAAACACCAATTCCTCTAATCCAATTGTTCCCAACCACAATAAAAAAAAATCAGCAAAGCGAAAAGAGCCATAGAATTAAGTTTTGATCATTCGGTAATGGTTTTTCGAATAGAATTAGTTTTTTCGGTTGTTAAGTTCTGAAAATTTCCTAAAATTTCAAAACTTGATTTATGAATGTAATTAATTTTTTCTATTTGTAAGTTATTTTTCAAACAAAAACGATAATTTGGATAGTTGATTTCCGACAAAAATAAAAAGTTTCGGCACTGGTTTGCCAAATGAAAATCGCACCCAAAAAAAAAAAAGCACTAAAAAACAACTTTTGGAGTCATCGGAAAAGCTCTGTAACCGTAGTCCAGAGAATGAGGAAAGGAGTAAGCATCCATAGCTGAATACAAGGAGTTCATAGAAGAATCGTCAGTGATGAAGCCAAGAGTCAAGTTTTTTGTTTATAAAATTTGCACTCATTCATCAAGATGTGCACTGAATTTTTTTGTTTTTTTAAATGATGTGTATACGGAAAATTTGAATATAATATTAAGAATGTGTTTTGATATCCATTATGGTCATTTTATTTTAGGATATAATTGTCATTAAAATAAAGTTCCATTAAGTACGTGCACTGAGATAAGTAGGTGTGTGAAAATAGAATTTTCCCCAATAGTGAAAGAAAAAAAAAATTTATGACAAAGAGCCCTATAAAATGAAAAAAATATCAATATTGTACTTAACGAAAACGAATCTCTTTCTTGACCTAAATAAAAATGTACAATGATAGTCAATTAAGCTAGTCTAATTAGTTGTCCTATTGGCATTCGTTAATTGTAATTGTAAAACTATGATAACAATTTGTTTGATTTAGTTTTTGAATTTTTTATTTTTCATAATTTTTTTGTCTTTGGTGATTTTTTAAAAATATTTAATCAAAAAATTTTACTTTTTAAATGCACCTAATTTAGATATATTTAAAAAATAAAATATATGTGAAAAATTAATTACAAAAAATCACTAAATACAAAAAATATGAAAATGTATTTTTTTTTTAAATTTCTTTCTATTTAATGATTTTTTTTTTTAGATTTCTTGACAAATACTTTATTTTTTAAATGGGTCTAAAAAGTTATAAAAAAAAAAAAAAAAAGTGGGTACTCGGTCCATAAATTTAATTTCAAATTTCGTTTGGCTAGAAATTCAACCGCTCAAACACTGGGAGCTTCTATTTGCACACACTCTTTCCACTCTTTACACATCCTTCTCACTACACGCACTTAAAAAATTAATCCAAAATTATTTTGCTCAGTGCACACATCTTTAATTCCAAATCTACCCTTATGCACACACACACACCCAGACCTCCAAACCTATCTTTCCAAACAGTTTTGCACACACCCATTCCATTGTTAACCCCGTCTCTCACACACATCCGTCTCTCACAGTCTACCTTTCGTCCCCAAAAGCTGTATCCACCCATTGAAAACATCTCATTGAAGCATTGAAGACATCTCATTGAACCATTGAAGAAATTCTTCACATTTGGAGAACTTAGGTTAGTTTACTTATTTCAATCATCATTCCTATTTCATTTGTAATGTAGAGTTTGTTTTTACCATTTTCGAAACGAAAGAACGCATAGCCCACCAAAATGAGCAATTTATTCCTCATTCGAAACTGGTTTTCCACAAATAAACAACTTGTTCGGAAGTAGAATTCCGAAAATTATCATTTATTTCAACAGTAGAATTCTGAATTTTTTTCATTCTTTCGACATTTAACTTCAAAATATGTTTAATTCGAACAACATTCAACTTCCGAAATGAATTTGGTTTTTCGGTTTCCAACTTTCGAACATAATATTTGCAGTTTTTAACTTCTGAACGATTTTTTTCCCCCCTCTTTTGTATATTATTTTTACAATTGTATACTCATTAAATATATTAATTTTTTGTAGATAATATGGATTCTGAATGTCAACAACGTGTCCCGCCTATTACTTCAAATAGACGATGTCGTGAATTGGATGTTAACCATGAACGGGGATGAGGGCGTGGGCGAGGACGAGGTCAGGGGCATGGTCGAGGTCGTGATCCAGTTTCGTGACATGTTATTTGTCAGTTAATAAATTTTTTGTGGTGTTTTTGTAAGTTGACATTGTTGTACACATCTTTTAATGACATTATAAAATTATTTTGTTATTAGAATGGAATGGTAACAATGGTCAATGACATTGTAAATGATATTTTGTTATTATAGTGGAATGGTAACAATGGTCCATAACATTCAATCCATGCCACAGAACACATCAACATAAAAAAACACATCCATTAATTTCTTCCATAGTTGTAACATTGTCAAATGCATACATGTGTCATTCGACATCAACAATATCAAATGTCTCTCGAGTAGCTACAGTATCATGAATGGTGTCCTTGAAATGCTGAATGCAACGCACATATGCATCATCCCAGTCGACAGCGCAAGGGTGGCGGTATTTTCGCCAATTAGTAGCTATAGGAGGAATTGGATGGCCTAGCTGCCAAAAAACCTGCACCAAATGTCACTTGAGTTAGTGGTCATACCTCATAACTTCTTGTACATGCACAAAATGATAAGTTTCTCTTATACCTAGACAAAATGATTTCCGTTGAAACTGCAAATTTAGTATGCAATTTACAAATTTGGAATATAAAATGAAAAAAAATAAAATAAAATTACTTCATTCGAAAGTACAGTGTCGAAAAAAATGTTACTGTTCGAATGTAGTAGTCTGAATTATTTTTACCAATTTGAAAGTTGAATGTTGAACACTTTACATTATTTTGGATAACAACTTCCGAAATTAAATAATTATTTTGGTAGTAGACTGTTGAATAAATTGATATATTTCGACCCTGGTTTTCCGAAAGATGCTGAAAAACAAAAACAAAAACAACTTTTACATAGCAAAACTCACCTTTCCTTGACTATCTTTCTCATAAACATTTATCTGCTTCTAAAAATTTGAAATTTCATAAGTGAAATCTTCTATAACAATGATGAATGAGGATGAGATTTAGTGTGTAAATTAATGAAAAACTAAGAATCAAGATTGAGGGTGTTTAGTGTGTAAACTAATGAATGGAAGCTAACAATGAAGGATTTCAAAGGATAAGGATAAGGATGGAATGTGGAGATTTAGCAAATTGAGTATGGAAGAATGGAGTAGTTACAATGGACTTGTGGAGCTTCAACAACTTCAACGTGAGTCTAAATGTGGATTGAGAAATTGGGTTTATTTGAATTGTGTGTGATGTCCATAATAGTAATTTCAATTAGGGATAAAATTGTGATAAAAATAATTATCATTTAAGTGTGTGCAAAGAATTGAAAGTGTGTGTGCAAATAGAAGCTCCTTCAAACACTTTGTCCATAAGAACAAGTTTAGATAGAATGACCAAAATACCTAAGGTATATATATGTGCTATACACAAACCGAACCTAGCAGCTCACAAACTACCTCTCTCTCTCTCTCTCTGTTAATCGCCGCCATCCACCCCTCATTGGCGCCTCCACGCATTCCTCCTCCATGGTCAGTTGCTCTTTCTCTCTCTCTCTCTCTCTCTCTCTCTCTCTCTCTCTCTCTCTCTCTCTCTCCTCTTTCTCTGATCTCCAAAAGCTCAGCTCTACCGCCACTGGCGATGTCTTCCGGTCGATCGAGCAGTACTTCAAGGAGCGTCACCACCGTCTCGAAGCTCAAAGAGCCGCCATGGATCAAGCAACATTTCTTCCTTCAGATGTGTTGAAGTCGAACAACGAAGGTCTGGTGGTCAAGAGGTCCGCGGTGATGTCGCGATAGTCAAGAGGTGGTGATCGCAGTGGTTTTGACGCTTGTGAGTTAATCGGGCTGAAGATCGAAGTTAGAGGACTGTGAGATCAGAGTTCTAAGTTAGCCATTGCCGCCACATCTTCCACCATTGTCCCTCCCACTTCGTCCCCGACTACCGGAGCCAAAAAACCTCTTGTAAATTTGAACATATCGACACATCCAACCCCTCTTCTTTTTCTGTTGCTTCAGATTTGCAACTACTGAAGCTAGTCCAAAGCCCCTTCTCTAATTTGTTGAAAACCCTTACCCTAACATTTGTTTAGAACGGAGAGAAGGTGTTTGGCTAATAGACTATAGTTTGAGAAACCAACACCACCGTCATTTCACTATGAGATTGTTCTTTTTTATTGTATTTCTTAAAGATCTGAGAATTTTTCAATTTTGCTATTATTTTGTTGTTGTTGTTGTTGATGATGATAATGATAAAGAAGCAAATTGCAACAAATAAGTAGAAAGGAGAAAGATTTGAACATATGTTTGATTATTTTTTTTTTTAATTATTTGTTGTTTTTGTAGATACTGATCATGATGAAAAAAAGCAGAGAGATTTGAACATATAGAAAAAAAATATTTGAACTGATAGGGTTTGGTTTGGCTTGGCATGGTAATAGATATGGTTAGTTTAGCTTAACTAATATGATTTTGTTTAGCTTCATATTTCAATAGATAGAAAAAATAAAAATTGAATAGATATAATTTAGATAGATCAAATTCAGATAAAAAAAAATTGAATAGATAATAAAATTTAAACAGATATTTCAACAGATAAAGGGAAAAAATTCAATAAGTAGTCAAAAAATTTGAACAAATAGTTAAAAATTTTGAACAGATAAATAAAAATTTGAATATATAGTTAAAATTTTTAACAAATAGATGAAAATTTTGAATAGATAGATGAAAATTTTAAACATATAGAAAATAATTTGAACGGATAGTCAAAAAAAAGTTAACAGATAAATTAAAGTATAAAATTGAAAACAAAATGTCCTTCATAAAATAAAAGAACTTCTTACCAAACTATTTCATAAAGAGTGGACCTCTCACTAACAAAAAAATCCACTGGATCTAATGCCTTATACCCTTCTACGCTCTCCACTTAATAGCATGGATTTGGGTATTAACTTGCCTCATTAACAAAGAGCGGACATAGGTTCCTATCTATTTCTTAGGCTTGAATTTGTTTTTATTTTGATCTATTTAATCTGTTGTGCGTAAAATGCTTTTTATATATATCTTTTAATGTTGTTGTTAAGGATCCTAAACCATTCATCTTCTCTCAAAGTGATTTTTATCAACAGAGTGGATGAAAGATGTGAGAACCACCCAGAAAGCCTCCCTCTAGCCACTAACTTGAGATTCTGCACTAACTTAATTCCCAGCTAAAAAGGGAATTCGGCCCGCTCACTTCTACTTCGACCAATTTATCTAATATCTGGCCGATCATTTTCCCCAAGAACAGAACAGATAGTTTTTGGAAAATGCTCTCTTGAGCAGTTCTGGAGCCACTAGATTGCTTCTTTTTATTATTTAGTGTAATTTGCTGGATTCAACAGTAACTAGGCCGGATCCATTCTTTATTGTAATAATCTCTCTCCCTCCCCATTTCTTATTCAAATTGTTGTAATAATCTTCTAACTCCACATTTTTCTAACTCTTTTATTTATCCGCTTTTGGTATTGCATCATGCTTTCTTTATCATGCATGTATATTGCATTCACTTTTTCACACATTTGGGTCTGAATCATCCATTCTACTATGATGTGTTGTCTTCAAAGATGAATACGTGCAAATCTATATATTTGTGATGATACTTATGCTACATCTTAATAATTCGGACCCTAGATACACATTCTGTATGTATTGCATTAGAAACTCGCATATAGAACCAACATATCTGTACATATTTGTACATATCTTGTGCAGTTGCTTTGAAGTACTAGGTGAGTATTTTGAGCTTTAACATACCGCATGTGTATATTCCTTACCATATTTATTGCTACAACATGAGGCTAAGTGCTTAAGTGAGATTTCTGTTTGAATGCCAGTGGATGAAGGTTGTGTTATTTATTTTGGGAGTTTAAATGATTCTTATGCTGCAAATTTTATTCAAGAAAACTCTTTTCAAAAGTGCATGAAATCATAGCATAATCAAAATTTATGACACAATCTATATTTGAATGCTTCAGATAATAATGTTAGCATTATTAATAATCAGAATATGAGTATATAATGTTTATAAAACTCATATCATGATTTAGTAGAGGTCAATCTTTTGATAGGTTGAGCGTGGGTACTCAATTCATGACATTCCCCCCTCATACCTAAGGTTCGAAACCGAGGTATCTTTAGTTATGATGAACAATGGCTTTGGCACGAGTCATGGGTTTCTTAATTTTCTCAAAAGATTAGGTGGCAACTCTGAGATATGGTGATGTAGTCAATTTCTGACATATTTTGCAATAAATGGAATTTTAATAAAAGTTGGTAGATTTGGACTCTCATTTTCTGTTTCACACTATACTAGTGATATCAGATCAGGAGATCGGGAGTATGAACTGTTGGGCGAGCTTGGTAACCCAAAAAGCATCCCACATAAAGGATTTATTTATTTACTTTTATTTTTACATTTGTTTTTTCATTCACAAATTTGAGATCCAAATACAACATTATACAACCCGCAAGCCTTGGCATTTCCAACCATTGTTCAGATGTTCCTCCAATAGAACAAGCTTATCAACTTGCTTGTTTAAGCTGACACTTTTTGTTTTTCTTAGGCCTTTTTTTTTTTTTTTTTTTAAATTATGACAAAAGATTAGAAAGAAAAACTAAAAAAATGAATTTCTTAAAAACCGAATAAAAATAAATAAATTAACAAATTTTATGAACTTTTTATGTTTACCCCCAAATCCTATGCCTTCACTACTAGACCAAAGTCCTTTTTTTATTTTATTTTATTATTTTTTATTTTTTTATTTTATAGAAAGGCGACCCCTCTTCTTAATAAATTAATCTTGTGATGTTTGCAAATATTGGTGTATTATTAAGAAGATTTAATGGGTATAAAGCCATTTCTTTTTTCTTTATTTCTCTGCAGTAAAATTTTGAGTAGAATAATGTTATATTCACTTACATAACATCTATCAAATTATTCAAGTGGGTCCTTTTTCAAATTTCTAAATTCCATCGTTTTACATTAGTAAAAAATATGTTTAGATTTATTAGTTTATATAATATTTTTAATTAGTAAAAAAGGAAACAAGAAAATCATTCTATATCAGCACTTCACTTGGACTCAATTTTAATTAAAAAAAAAAGTTGTCCATTGATGTTCGTTGTTTTGCAAAAGTGAGATCAAATGGCAAAGTCTAAGACCTTTTTGAAATAAAGCTTCCCCAACGCCCACCCAAAACCACACACACAACCCACCCCCCCCCCCCCCCCCCCCCAACCCAAAAAAGGGAGTAGAGAGGGGGAGGGTATTAAAGTAAATTCAATGCATGTAGATGGGTGAAGGAAGTAGAGAGAGAGAGAGAGAGAGAGGATATTAAAGTAAATTCAATGCATCACCTAACTCTGTTAGCTGACATGTCGAGCAGTGGCATTTCAAAAAATAAAGGAGTGCTAAGAGTTATTTCAGAGGTATAGAGGGGGTGTTAATGTAATTTACCCTAAGGTCCAGGCTTGCTTCTGGTCCATGTTTTGAACTCTAAATTTGCACTATTTTGGGTCATGGTAATCCGAACCGTTTAAATTGTAGAACCCATTGAATAGATAATCCATGCACAAAATTAAGTTGATTGAATTTCAATAGTCACATGGTTAATTTATATTTGTGTAAAAAAATAGACAAATATATTTTCAAAATCATCCCGTTTTGTAAGAAATGTGATTTGAACATATAGTTTTTGAAGTTCGATCAACTTATTTTTTGCATGGATGATCTGCTCTATAGATTTTACAATTTATAAAACGGTTCAAATCAGCAAGAAGAGCTCACAATAAGCCCAAAACAGTGAAAATTAGACCCTCGAGTTCAAAACATGCACAAGAGGCAAGCCTAACTCTTAACCTAACATTTAAGGTTTCAGATATGATGGTAAATTAAAGGAAAATGATTGGATTTTTTTCAAATTTAAGTTTAAACTTGATCGTTATGTTTAGGTTTGTAAGGCACATTAAGGGTGCTGTTTAGGTAATTTAAATTGTTCTTTTTGTAATATTTTTTGTGTATATCATTAATAAATAAATAAAAAAAGGATACTTATGTGTAAATCCTAATAAGTGAACTTATTGTCTAATATGTCCTATAGGAAAATTTTGTTATAAAAAAAAATCACTAATTATAAGTTTTAGCGACAATTTATAAAAATCATGACAAAAAAAAGTCACTAATTGTCAATTTTTAGCGACATATATAAAAAATTGTCACAAAAAAATTATTTTTAATGACAATTTTATCAAGACTTATTTTCAATAGGACTTGATGGAAATTAAGTTCAACTATTAGGACCTATTGGTAGTTTACTCTAAAAAAATTAAGTTGATTAATTATAGTCTTTTCATTTAGCGAGTTTGATTCCGAAAAAATAGACAACTAGTGCATTTTTTAAAACGATGGTACTACATGTACCAATTAGTGTACTAACTAGTTTACCAACACTAATTATAACATTATTATTGACCCCACTCATTATACAAATTACAAATACTAAAAACTTCTTAAATTATGCCAACACTAGTTATGACATTATTATTGACTCCACTCATTATACAAATTACAAATACCAAAAACTTCTTAAATTATGCCACATCATCAATTGGTACACTAGTTAGTACACTAATTGGTGCATAGAGTAATATTCTTTTTAAAATAATAGACTAACTATTTTTTGATAAAATAAAAATATTATAATTATCATATTAACTTAATTTTTATTTATATATAGACAATATACATAAGACTCAAAATAAATAGTTCGAAATATCAAAAGAAGACACGTGATAGACACTATGAGTTCAAATGTAATGGTCAAATTTGAACTTGAGAAAAAACCAACCCAAATAGAATATGACCCTACATTGATTGAAGGTTAATGCTATAATAACAATTTCCATATATACTATTTGATGTAAGAGAACAGCTTGCCTTTAGTCTTTAATCGGATTGGACGGTATTATTTGGCCTGTAGAGGCTCACTATGGGTGCCGTTTTGATAATTCGAACCGTTGAATATATAGAACTCATCTAATATTATATGCCTGTAAAAAATCAAGTTGATTGGATATCGATAGTTATGTGATCAAATCAGTTTTGTATTATAAAAAAAAAAAGACAATGAACAAATTAACGAATAATAAAAAACTACAAAAAAACTGATAAGATGAGATAGTTATCGATATTCAATCAACGTAACTTTTTACAAGCATATAGAACTCGACGAGTTTTACACATTGAACTTTTCTACACATTTTTTTTAATATAAAAATTCAAAAAGTGCACTTATTTAGAACATTCCAAACATCTCTAGTATGGTGATCATCAAGATTTAAAAAATAATCACATGCCTTCAAAAAATATGATAGCAAAATTATATTAAACTACACACACAAAAAGATATATAGTGAGGTATAGAGAAAGAAATGAGAAATTATGTAACAACCTAAATTTTTAATTATTTTGTAAGATTTATACTATTATTTAATTACAGTCAGGAAAAATATACGATTTATTTTGTATTATTATGTATAATAATATAATTATTATGAATTTAGGGGTCAAAGTATAAATAAATAATAATAATGGGTGTGGTAGCAAAATAAAGAATTAATTTTCTGTTAGTATACGATAGTGTGTAATTTAATTAGAAATTAATTATTTATATAATTATGTTAAAAAATTGTGCCAAAATATAATTACCTTAAATATTTATTAAAAATAAAAATAAATCTATATAATTATTAATCGAATTTGAGGAAGATTCGCACGGGCACATATGCGCTTCCCTCCTATTTAGGAGCTGATCTGGGCGGAGGAGAAAAGAAAGAAAGAAAGAAAAGGAAAAGAAGGAAAGAAAGAAAGAGAGGAAATGAAGGGAAAAAATAGTGGAAGTTGAGAAGATTTTTTATAGTGAAAAGAAAGAGTGAGGTATTAAAGTTAAGATGAGTTATATTATATCTTGAGTCACCGTAATATATTTTACGTATATTTTGACTTACCATATTTATTTTATACAAGTTATGTTTTATAAAGTATTATAAATTATATTAATATTCCAATTACGTGGATTAATTTGTGAACCCTATTTATTAAAAGAAAACCCATGGATATGTTTGATTATATTTTAAAGAATATTTGACTATAACCTTATAAACAATTATATTTTGTAAATACCGCCACGGGAGTCCTATGCCTTGGGGGACTTAAATAACCATTGGCTTCTGTTTTGCCACTTTGTGGTCCTCTGTTTATCATAGATCCATTGACCTCTGTTTTGTCCGGAGTAAAGTGATGTGCGAAGATAAGTGCTACACTATTGTGGGAGTCACCTCTATAATCCGTACGAGCCACCTCTTGAATCCGTACCTCTGTTCTCACTATCACTCATGTGACCTCTATTCTGTTATGTTCTGTACCGTGGTTATACTTATTTTGTTTATATGATTTCCGTATTATATATTATGTATTTTAATATCAAACTCTGTTTAGCCAATAATTATCCATGGTGAATTTTATACCCTCATACTCTTCGTATAATATTTCTCACTCTGTCATGTGCTTATAGCTATTTACCAATTTTTAGGAAACAATATAATTCAAAAATAGCTTTTGGAAAGTCTTAGACGCGGGGCTGCGGAATAGACACACACAACACTTTTATGAGATTTTTATATGTAAATATTGGCCTTTTTGGTGAATAAGTTTTGTAATAAAAGTAGAAGCTCCAATGGTTATTTTGGTACCCTCATTTAAATATTACTTCCACTCACGTTTGTTGATTTGTTTAAGAATTGGCCGGAGGTAACCTCAGTTACTGGCCATCACGATGCTTAACCCTTGGGTATAGGGAACGGGTCGTGACAAATTATATACATGGACTGTTATATATCACTGTTTTTTCTTTTTCTTTTTTTTGCCATTTTGAATCACTGAATTACATTGCAATATATTATCAGTTGTCATTAATTATGCAATAATTATCTTAAAAAAATGAATTAATTATGAATATTCATATAAGATGTGATATAAAATAGTGGGAAAAAATCGGTGATATATAATATTTCTCTAATATAAAATTTATAAGAATTTTTTTTAACATAATTAAATATTTAAAGTGACAAATTAAATATTTTTTAAAAAAAATAAAGAAAATAGTGATATAAAATTTCAATACATTATTTAAACGGATTAAATTAATTTTCTTTTTGCTGTTAGAAGCATAAATATAATTTTCCAAAAGTTTAGAGGGGCACGTGATCATTAATATCGGACTAATTCTTAAACAAATCAATAAACGGACTCATGAATCTCACGTGCCTCCGCCCTTGTTTATGTGAGTTACATTGTTATCATTAATATCGGACTAATGAGTGAGTGTATTAAAGTTAACATTGCGTTAAAGAGTTGACAAGTAACAAATGGTAAAATAAGATTATTTTTGTGTTTACATGTCTGTAAATTTAGTTAGTGAATGATTATAAATATAAGATGTATTAGGGACTGTTTCAACAAGGGGAAAAAAAAGAAAAGGAAAGAAAAAAGAAAAAAAAGAAAAAGAAAAAAAGATGCATTAGGGACAACAAAAATAAATTATCTATTGATTTATTTCTATCACATTATATCTTTATTTTTTACATATCTTTTTTTTTTGGTAACAAATCACTACTAGAAAAAGTACTTTTTGCGACCGTTATAAACCGTCGCAAATAATAAAAATTCAGTCGCAAAAGACCTTTTGTGACCGCCCATGCGACCGCAAATGGGGGACGCGAATGTGGGGGTGGCAAATACTTTTTGCGATGGCAAAGTAGCAGTCGCAAATTATTTGCGACCACCTAAACTACTTATGGCGACCCCTATTTTGCTGTCGCAAAAAATAAAGAAAAAATACTAATAGGTTTTTTTACGACCATTTTTTTACCGTTGCAAATAATTTTCAATGACATTTATAAATAGTATAATAATAACTTTTTAGCGACGAATTTTTTGTTGTCGCAAATAATTTTTTATTATAAATATCGTACATCAATTCTTTCAAGTACAAGCACCTAACAAAGTTTTTTAAAAAACTAGATAATATAACCAAATTTACATAATATGCCTTTTATAAGCCATGATACAAGCACATGCCTCTACAAACTCATGTAACCAGATTTACATAATATACCTTTCATATATAGGAATATTAAGTTTATAACTTGCATTCAGGCCATAGGTAAGCTATGTTTAAACCTTCTTCAGCGTTGTCTGGTTGTTTTATCCTTGAATTTTGATGCAATGATAGGCGAACTACAAACATACATTCCAATAAAAACCATCAATTTCATTCATCAACACTGACCTCTAATCACATCAATATGACAAAAAATGAAAATTGATTAGAAAATATATACCTTTCAGTTCCATGAATTTGCTTGCGAAGTATATCATCCTCCTGCAAAATCAAGTAATCCATGTAATTATTGGTTAGATTATTATAAAATTCTCTCATTTTCTATACATCAATAATGGGCAAGTGATACAAAAGGTTATCAAAATAGAGAAATTCTATAGCTCACATCTTTAGTATTCTTTTATTACCAGAAATGAAAAATAACCTGATATGCAGAATGGAATTTTAAATTAAAAAAATCAAGGCAATGGGATGATAAATTCTAATTCTATTTACATGGGAAACAAATTCAAAGATCCAAAGAATAATAAATAAATATAGAGTAAGAAGTCAAACAATTAATAAATAAATACAGAATAAGAAGTCGAACAATCCTAAATTTTACAATGGTTTACAATATGAAAGAACTGCATGAAGTTGTAGTGTGGAAAGCCACTAAACTGATTTATTCATTGTTCTTCCTTTCACCTCACATTCCATTCTCCTTGATTAAAATCATTTTTTCTCAGTTTATGGTAGAATTCAGGTTTTTTCTTTTGTAACCATTCTACCGGTGCAATGCTATCAATCTATCTATCTATCAATTAAAATCATATTGAAGAGCATCGCAAAAATCTCAATGTTACTTGGGCCAGGTTAACAATTTCACCACGAACAACATACTCACATTTCAAAACTCGTCAATAGAAAACTTGGAGGTGAAAATGTGGACCAGCATGTAAATTCAGAATAGAAAACAGCCCACATTGCATAAAAGCAGCCACATTGCCCACCAGCCACGTAATATTTGAATCTGGTTACTCAATGCAAAGACAAAATTGAATAAAATCATTGCACAACCTATACAGAATCTATTATACCTACAGAAATATACCACAATTAAAAGTACATGTAGAAGTTTCCAATACAACTAGACGATTATGAAAGCATCTACATTCTCATTAAAACTAAAAACAGTCAAACTAGTTGAGTTTGTGAAATTTACACGCACATCACATTTTAAAACATATATGTCATAAGTGAATCAAAACCTTGCCATGTAGAACATACCAATCACAGCACAATGAAAAAATGAACCTGTACAAGTGAACCTTTAGGGCAGACAATCTGTAAAACCTCAATGTCACATCGCAGTGGGTGCTCCGATGTTTAAATTTACTGGATACAAGGAGTTGCTCAAATCTACCACAAACAATCTCAATCTGATAAGAAAAGAAACTACAATAAGGTGACAGCAGCAAATGGACGACAACAAGAAGAATAATCATTTAAGCACAGATAAGAAGGATCTAAGCACACAAGAAAAACAGAAAAAACAAAAGGAGGTAATTCAATTGAAAGAAATTGATAAAGACCATAACATTCTCACAGACCATCTAAATGGAAACCAGCCTTTCTTTTTAAGCATCCGCTTTTCAGCTGCTTCCTTAGATTTTACAGATTCAACCTTGGCATGTGCAAAGAAACCTGAAAGGTAAATATACCATCAGTCAGAGAAGGAAAAGCCAGCAGTTCAAATATTTGTATCCTCAACACTCCATGATATCTACAAAGTTCAATATGAGGACACATAGGAATGTATAAGGTTTATTGAAACGGTAGCAATTAATAGAACCTTGATTGAGCTTTGTGCCCCCAAGGACAAATATTTTAATAAACTTCATTATCCAGGGACGAAGATATGAAAACTAGAATTATGTCTTCAATGCACATTATATCAGAGACCAGATAAACTCCTGACTAATTTCTAAAAATTGATGCACAGATAGAAATAATAGTGGAGAAACAACATCACTAAGATGTGAAGATCTAGCAAAAGGAAAAACTGAACGTCCTGATGAAAGCAAAAAAAAGTTATCCTCAGTAATGATTATACATACATACACACACACACATATATATTAATAGAAAGCAAAACCTGAAAAAGGTAAAGTTCTACCTTGGACGAAATGTAGAATGTAGACAAATGTGGTGCATCTCCCAAGGTCACTGATATATAAGCAAACATTACAAGATAGCTTATCTGATAAGTATTGGGAAAACAGAGTAAAGACAAATTGTCATAAGCAAATTTGGGCCATAAGTGCGTAATTATTGACAAGGATTTATTTAATTAGTTTCCAGTACATGACACATAAAGAGGAACCAATCAACATATAATACATATACACACATAAATTTTTTCATGACTTACTAATATATTTACAACATCAGTAGTACTTTCTCTCTTCAATTCTTCCTTAATTGAGCTCTCAGATGAAAATGACACAGTGAGATTGCTGGACTGCACCATTGGCAGCAGCTCATCCAGTCGTCACAATTTGTTCATTATCATGCACATCTAAGTATCTGAATAATTTCATAGTGACTGATTGAGCAAAACATTATTGAGAGAGAGAGAGAGAGAGAGAGAGAGAGAGAGAGAGAGAGAGAGAGAGAGAACTATTATATTGTACAAAACACGACAAAGAGGAGAAAAGTATAATTGCAATAAATCAACGTACTTATTATAGTGTAGAGCTAAATGGATGCAGTGTAGAGCTAAAACATGAATGCAGTTGATTCACAAAGTTTTATGGTAGCTAGCAAGTATTCAGTTATGGTGTATTGGCATAGAAATCAAGAAGCTCTAATCAGACAAATATCAGTGTAATCCTTATGTCTTCAGCTATAACCTGGATTCAAACTTTTAAATTGTAGGAATATCTAGACTTCAGTTGATTCCGTATTCACAATTCTAATCCAGAGAATCACTTTCTTGACAACTTTAAACCTCCCAACCTTTAGTATTTCTTAATTGTCGTCCATGAAAGTCTACACTGCGAAACCTTAAAAACTATAATGCAATTATATTCAGAGATGGTCAAATCTTTCTAGAGTTTTGACATTAATTTTTTATCATTTCCCTTGTAAAATTTTGAGCTCAACCTCGTTTGGGAACAGGCTTTTTTTAGTAACTTTTTGGCTTTTTGGGTAAAATGTGATGTAAAAAAAACTAGTATGTTTGGGATGACTTTTTGGCTTTTTACGAAAAGATATGCAAAAAGTAGAGAAAAAATAAAATCTTTGACTTTTTGGTATGGGTTGTTGGCTTTTTGATTTTTTTAGTAACTTTTTGACTTTTTGGCTAAAAAGGACACTTGCCAAACATTAATATAATAAAGGGGATAGGAGGGGCGTGGGAGAGAAATGACATGTAAAGTAAGGAAATAGAGGAAGAGGAAGCCATTCTTAATGCATAACTAAGGGAAAGTGGAGTCACACATAATAATAAGACCCTCTTGCTTGGGTGGACAGGATCTCAGTGCATGTTAATCACAAAAAATCATGCATCAAGACATGAACTAGAAAAAATGTTCCCCATATCATTTGCAATGAGCTTAGATGTTTCCTTCTGCTCATCCAGCTTCCAATCTAAGTTTTCCAGCCTCTTTGTTAAATGTCTCTTTGTTGACTGCATAAATCAATATTAAACAAAAAAAAAAAAAAAAATCAAGAGTACTGCAAACACCATGATTAAAGAACTCCTACAAGAGAAAGCAGTAATTGCACATTGTCCAACTAATTATCCTACTTACGGCCAATGCTTCAGATACGTGTCTTATATTTTTAATTTACATTAATATATCCATAAAAGTAACTGGAAATTCAGCTCAGTTATTCTTATCCGAGAAAGATGTGAGAAAATCTTGCTAACTGTTTACTCAATTCCCCCGTTGGTGAAATTTCTAAAATCAAATTGCCTTCGGAAACACAGTCCACATTCCAGTTTATAGAAAGTGAAAAAAAAATGTTGTCAACTTATCACAAACAAATATAAATTCTACTTGCAATTGGCATATATATACATATATATTTAAGAACAAAGATTTTTTTGCAACTTTTGAGAAACTCATTATATGTATTTTCCCCTTCCTGAAAATCAGACTAAAATGCGACAACATGTAAATCATAATGTACATTTCAATCATATCTAGACACAACAAACAAAATGATACACTTCTACAACAAATACCATCTTCTTGGTGGTCTCTGTTATTGTTTGCTACTTAAAAACATATTCAATCACAAAAACTCAAAAACAAAAGATGTTTAGGTTTGACTATCTGACAATTTTACATTAACAAAATTGATGCAATATAAAACAAACTTATCCAAACACAAGAAAAATGGAATTAACTCGCAACAACTTACCTTATACAGATCCATCACCAGACTTATCCAACCTTGTCATGCACTACAAAAAGCAAATAGAAAGACAATTTTAAATCCTAAAATGGATATTTTGAAATTATAAAAATCCATTCAAAGTTTTAATTAGTCACCTCCAAATCAATAAAGGCCTTAAGTAACCTCCAAAAAAGGCCTTAAGCAATCTGCAAATCAATTGACTTCAATTAATTCTCCTCTCTCTCTCTCTCTCTCTTTTCTTTTCTTTTTTTTTTGGGGGGGGGGGGGGGGGGTGGTGGTCTGCGCAGGTAGGAATTGTGTTTTTTGAATTATGGCATATCCATTTTCAATTGTACCACCTATAAATTACCGAATTGATCAGGCCCTCAACATATCAAATATGAAACTATATAATATTTGTTGATTCACTTAGTAATGGAGCAGCTTGTATAGTGAGATCACAATCTCAATCCCCCCAAACAAACACAGATCTATACCAATTAATGTCAAAATAACAGAAATTAAACCCATCATTTCCCATACAAACACATACAGCTCCTACAACAATTCAACCAAATTAAGACACAAATTTGACATCATACAACACAGGAGCAAATTAAAAGAAAATCAAACCTACTGGTAGAGAGCATAGAGAAGCAATGCACATCAATACAGAGCTTGAAATCAGAATTAAACAGCGTAATATAGAAATCAACTACGACTAATGAAGCAGATAACAAACAGCAATACAAAAACAAACACAACGCATCAGAAATTCAAATCAAACTATCAATCAAGAAGCCTCTTTAACAGAAAATATAGCAAATTAGAATGTTTGAATCAATTCAGAAAACAAAGTTACATGAGTCACATTGAACTTCATGCGACTCAAAACGAAATTCAAAATGCAATGCACCAGAGTTTCATCAGATGCGAACTAATTCGTACATATATATATATATATATATAGAGAGAGAGAGAGAGAGTGAGCGAGCTTCATTAGCATTTGTGTCTGCTATTACTAATGATACTACTTCATTCGCTCTTTTCTCATGAGCAATCCGAAATCATCAATTAAAAACCCTAGAATTCAATCAATGGTTAAACCCAAGCGACACAGAGAGATGAGAATGATAAAAATCTCAAGAATTTGAAAATAAATACTCTATTAAACCCTAGAATTGAAAAATTGGAGTCTCCATAGTCGGCTTTGGCGAAAGAGAAGCGTCCGTGACGGAGAGGAGGCACAGCAGAGGGGAGAGAGAGAGAGAGAGAGAGAGAGTTGGATTCATTCATAGAAATTAGGCGTACCGATTATGAATCGATCAAAATCTTCATCAAAATCTGCAAATCTTCATCAACAATTGATCGAAATCTTCAAATGAACAATAAAATTGAGAGTGGAGAATCGAAAGAGAATTGAGCAAGAGAGAGTGGAGAGTGAGATTTTGAGAGAGAGATAGAGAGAGAGAGAGAGAGAGAGATACTATTGGAGGTCTCTTCTTCAGCTGAAGTGAGCGCAAAATGGAGACAGAATTGGGAAATAACTGTGAAACTCGTTTGGAGTTTAAGTAAATTTTGATGTAAAAAATGATTTTTTGCTATGGTTAAACAATCCGTCGCAAAAAAAAAGGACGCAAAAAGCCATATTTGTAGTAGTGAATAAATGTCTGTTTAACAAGTGATGTCTACTTGAATGTGCGTAAATGTCATTGTCTTGTCTATAAATGGATAATGTTAGGGAAAGAAAAAAAAACGAGTACATGTCAACCTTACCACATGCATTAAGGAGCCACTAGTTTAACAATGCACCAAATCAGTGGCGTAATTAGAAATTCAATGGAAATGGGACATAAATTAATGATAACGTTAAAAAAAAAAATCATAATAAATAATAATAAAATATTACTAAACTTAAATATTAAGAGTTTATTTAGATAAATGTGAATTTTAAATTAAAAGATTTGAGATTAAATTTTATACAAATATTAGGGAGTAACTATTTTATAGGCGAATTGGAAAATTAAAAAAGAAGATAAGTAGAGATAGAAGATATATTTTAATAGAGAAATTCTATAAAACATACTACAAAAAAAGTGTCTATCATATGTTGCAATTACGATCTTTGTGGTCTTTAGTTATAACACATTGTAGTGTTAGATATAATTTAGTTATAACTTCTTGTGGTTGTTATTTTGGTTATGACTATATATCAAGAAATAGTTAGTTATGACTCATTCTGATATTAGTTATGATCTATTGTAATTTTTTTTTATTTTTTTTTTATAATTGAAGATGTGTTGCTTGATTATAATTTATATAGTGGTCATTTTAGTTATGAATGGAAAGAAACACATGGAGGATAAACTCCACATGGAAGATAAATTTCACATGTCAAATATAACTAACAATTCAATAAATTCCATATCTTTATTGAAATTAATTATGTTTGTATGTCAATAATAATAGATATCACCATTATATTGAAATTTTTATAGATAATAATATGACTTATCATAATCTCTTTATTTTCAATCAAAATAATCATTATTGTTCTCATAATTCAAAAAGTGTCATTGACATTTCACTTTAAATAATATTTTTATAAATTATTTTATTTAAAATATTTTCTTTATGTTAAAAAAAAAAAATCCCACAACCCAAGGGGGCACGTGACCCCCCCTGGCCCCTACATAGCTACGCCCATGCACCAAACTGTTTCATTGGAGGTAGACTAGGAATGACAATTTTTTTCATCTACGTGTGAAAATGGAGTGGGATTGTAATGCCCTGAAATGATAATAATAGTCGATATCATAACATTTCTTACAATTGATTAACAATATCATATTTTATATTCTATGTATAAACTTGATGATACAAAAGATGACATGCAATATATATTCATAAATATTAGATCATGAATCTATAGTATATGGCATGGGTACACGAATTAAAATAAAAGTAAAATTCAAGTAATTATATACCCTAATGGCTACATCTTTCCAAGGCCATACTTGGTTACATCAAAGTGAGTTTAACTCAATACAATTAAAGCACAAGGCTTGTATAAAAATAATTACATCAAATAACAAAAGGAAGCCCTTGACTCCAAGTCCTCCCAAGCTATGTCCTTGGTGGAAGCATATCATCAACACCTGAAAGTTGTTTTCTACATAGGGTGAGCCAAAACCCAATAAAGATACTTTAACACAATAAATGAATCTTAACGAAGTCAAAAGGTAAATGCACATGCATTCCTTTTGTCAAACATTTGCACATTTTCCATCTCAAAACCATGCAATACTAGATTATATATCAATTCATAAAAATAATCTTTTATTAACAGAAAACAGGACAGTAGATACAAAACACTGGGAATCTCTAGATACATGTCTGTCAGTAGGCTATACAAGCATTACCAAATCCATTTTACTGGTACTAACCGAAAGGATTGGCATCTAACCACAATGGTTTCTGAACTTTCACCAAGGACACACATGCCAACATAACAACCACAACCACACCCCATAACCAGATTCACCAAGGTATTCACCTTTTTTTCTCAAAATAAAACATTTTCAATGTTTAAGTATGCAACAATGTTCAATGCAAGATGATGAATGAATGATTTGTTTTAATTCACCTCATCCTCATGGAATTTCTACAACAATCAAAACTATCTTACACCGATAACCCAAAACAGATATTTCTATACAATAGATATAATCTCTTCATTTCCAAAATAGGAGTGATATTACATATCCAACTCTACCATCATCATCAACATATACATTATTCCATTCCCACCAATCCCAACATCATTTTTCATTTTCTTTCACACGAAAAAAATTATCCATAATTTTAGAACAACACCCTCTTTACTTACAAAATCAATTGTAAGTAAAGAAATCTACCAATTTAACATATGTCAATCATAAACACATTTCCACAACCTTTCTCAAGAACCCATTTGAAAACATCTCTTTTCAATTCAAAACCAAACCCTAGGTTTAACCCAAAATCTCCAAATCACTAGATTCTATTAATAGACAAATAACTAAGGTAAAAATCATACCAAATGTAACGACCCGGACATGCATTTGAGTAATTAGTCATCTAATTGCATTCTTATGTGCTCATTGATTATGTGTTTGTTGTGAAATTGCATGTTTAATGGTGTGAATTATAAGGATTTGAACTCATATATGTTGTTCGTAGGAAAATCTGTTGCAATACCAACTTTAAACTGGAAGTTTAAGATCTTAGAGGGGCTAGAAACCAAAAATGAGTACGTATTTGTGATCAGCATAATTTTTGGGGCCTAATGAGAAGTTTGGTAAAAATTTGATTCAGAATTAATTAACTAGATTTAATTAAATTCAATCCTTAGTTTAATATATATATATATATATATGGGCCTTAATGGGATTTGTAGAGATAGATATTTGAGAGAGGAAGAGAGAGAGTTCTAGAGAACTCAAAAAAGGAAAGAGGGGAAGAAGAAGACCAAGAGAGATTTGAAGAAAAATTAAGCAAATCTTCATCACCATTGTCACAACCCAAACCCGCCCATATAGGTTTAGTGTCGTAACCGACCAGTAATCCTTAGATTACCAAAGGCCTCTTAACGGAATAACATATAATTAGGGGCTGCGGAAGCAAATATGTAAAATATACTTAGTCCACTGAGTTGTAAAGACACACATGTGACAGATAATTTTGAACTTTTATAAACTTACGAGTGACGTCAAAAGATACAGTATTCACGCGTCACTTCATGTACATATTAACCGAAATCTTGTCCGAAAACCAAAAGAAACAAAAGCTAATACATTTACAAAAAATAAAAAATAAAAAAATAAATAAAAAACAGCCACTAAGCTTGATTCAATTTGAAACCTCCTCAGGAGGCGCAAAGAGTGGCTGACAAAACAAAGTTTTCAGCCATCAACTCTAGGCTTGGTCTCGTACCTTATCACCTACATACATAATATAAATAGTGAGCCGAGGCCCAGTGAATACTAACAGAGTAAATGGTTGAATAAATATTGTCCATAATAGTTACAGAAAACAGAATTCAGTAGCTATCAAAAATAAATTCATAATCATGTTCAGAAATCATAGTTCATAACAGATACAGATTCATAATCATATTCATAATCAGAATTTGCAGCTACTCATATGTGGTACATTTATTAGCACTAGCAGAAATAGTTGACCCATAAATGGACGGCCATAAAGGCATGCAGTTGACCCATAAAGGGACGACCATAAAGGCATACAGTTGACTCATGTGCACGGAGACGATACAGTTAGCTCATGAGACGTACAGTTGACCCATAATTAGGACGTAACAGAACAGATAACAGATGTCATCTGAAGCTAAGAATGTCACGAATACATTTCAAAAACATTGGACAACCATTCATTCATACAGAAACTAATATTTCAGAAACAGATCATCTTATATCATTCAGAAAATACTTATAATTGAACATAGCTTTACAAAGTTATTACTCACAATTAATAGATGACTCCAAGGCAACAAACAGAGTGAACAAATCAGACGTCTTGTGGTACGTGACCTACACAGTTTCAGAACGAACATATACTGAATTACACACCTATTATTATTAACTAAATCCCCTCTTAGCTTGGTGTGTTTCTACTTCTTAACTACATTATTATGTCTTAAACATGGTCTAGGAATGCCTAGGATACAATGAGAATGAAAAAATACATTTGAAAACACTTGGTCAAAATGTTGAAAACAAGGGTCCCTGCTCGAGCGTAACTTACTTCACTCGAGCAGACATGAAAACATATGAGGAGCCGCTCGAGCGCAACTCCCTCTGCTCGAGCGGTCTGCAAACTTTGAAAAAATACTGGTTGCTTGATTTCTCTGCTCGATGCTCGCTCGAGCACAACTTTTGTCGCTCGAGCCGTCTGCAAAAACATGAAACTACTATGTGCTTGCATTTCACGCTCAAGCAGACCTCTGGTCGCTTGAGCAGAGATGCAGAAACAAAGGTGGCCGCTCAAGCATAGGATTTGTCGTGCTCGAGCAAAGAGGCCGAATTCTGGAATTTTCAGATTCACCTCCAAGCTTCCAAACTCAACTTCAAAGCTATAAAGCTCATCCTTTTGGGCCAAAAACTTGAGGAAAATAAAGGAAACACTTGGAAATGGTTAAAGCATGATGGATTCAAAATCATTTCACCAAATCAAGGCTCAAAAGCTTGCTAATTGACCAAAATGAAACTCAAATTTTAGAAAATAAACATGCATGTGATGATTGGCTTAAGGCATCCAAAATATGATCATTTGGTATAACATGATATAAAACAAGATGAATTCTCATAACAAAGGTGGAATGAACACATGCAATGACCAATTCTTTGAAATTTCAACTCAAATTATGATGAAAATGAACATCCAAGAACTTGCAAGCATGGTATGATCTATATTTCTTCATTCTAGTTCAATACTCATGTTAATCCACTCAATCCTCTTGAATTCATGAATTAACCATCTCAAAAACAAGACTATAGGCTTGAATTCTCACCTTAGCCTCTCAATTTCTTAAGATTTAGAGATAATCTTGAGCAATTCTTTAAATCCCCAAGCAATGACCTTTTCTACCTCAAGTTGATCTCAAGTTCTTAGTCACACACTCTCTCTCTCTCTCTCACGTGTTTCCTTTTGGAGTCTCAAAGATGATGAGGAAAAGGTGGCTCAAGTGGTATGTATGGGCCTTATATAGGCTTGGATTAAGAAATTCTTTAATTAGGCTTAATTGAGCATTAATTACTCTAATTTAGTCGTTCCAAATCAAATTTTAATTAAACCTACCATAAAATTCTAAAAATTCTAATTAACACATAAATCAAGTCAATTTCTGAATCGGATGCCGATAAGGCCCTCAATTCGTAAACCGAAATGAAAACGTGAATAGATCTTTCTACGTTGAACATATATAAATACAAATAGGGCAACACATGATGCAAAATTTCACTTTAATTTCTTATTAGGCATAATTAAACATGGACTAATGTTAATCATGGGTCGGGTTGTTACAACCTTAACCATCTAAGGTAAGAATCCTCCTCTAATTTCTTGAATCTAAGTTGGATTATCCGTGAAATCATAGAATCTAAGTTAAATGAAGGAATTTGGTAATGTAAGTTGATGTTAAGAACCCTAAAGAGAAGAATTGGAAGAAATAGCTTAAGATGTTAGCATACAAGGCACTTTTCGTGTTGAAACACTTGTTTCTTGCATGGATTTTGAAATGGAAAGGAATTTTCATGAATTTTGAAGGTTTGGAACTCAACTTTACATGTATTATGATTTTACCATTTTCATTTTAGATTTTGATCTTTATTTGGAACCTTGGGTTTTGATTTGAACTTATGATTTCTATTTGAGGTTAGCTTTGCCAAGTCAAGTTGTTTTTGTGCATTTTAGGGTTTGTAATACATGGAAATGGAGTTGGGGTTTGGAAAGCTTGGGTTTCAAATACATAATAGATTTTCGTCCTGTATTGCACCCAGACCGCTCGTGCAAGCTGAGGCCCCACACGACCAGCCATTCTTCCCCTGCCTCACTTTGCATTCTACTTCTGCTCCTCACGAGCAGCCAAGCCACCACACGTGCAGTCAGTAAGGAAGGCTCAGTTTTTGTTTTCTTCCCATTTTTCTAACTTCTGGGCCTTCGTTTGCATGGTTTTCAAGTGTTTTTCATATGCATTTGCATTGCATGAACACAAGAGAAATTAAAGAATAGATAGGAATAACTGAACAATCAGGTAACGAAAGAACCGGTTAAATAAATGAAATGTGTTTAGAGACGTTGTGCTTGAATATGTTGTGCAAGACACTTGCACAAGAAGCATCGTCCGACCAAGCACAGTGAGTAATGTCTTTGTAAAGATATTTTTGTATAAATAATTTTGAAATGGCTATGCTATAGGATGTTTTATGAAATCAATGTTTTGTTTACGAAATGTCCAATGTGATAAGTATTTTCTGAAACGTTAAGTTGTGCTATGGAATTTCGAAATAATTATGATATGACAGGTTTTCTAAAAACTTATGTTTGATGAGAATGAATGAGATCCCTTTTCGATCATCAAAAGTGACATCCATGAACACATGCTTTGATTTACGAAAATCTCCGTTATGTTTAAGTTGATCCATTGTGGTCGTTACGTATACGTAAACCCGTTGTGGTTGTTATGTCTAAGTCGATCAATTGTGATCGTTATGTATATGTCGATCCGTTGCTATCATTATGTATAGGTCAATCCGTTGTGATAGTTATGCATACGTTGATCCATTGCGATTGTTATGTATATGTTGATCCATAGTGGTCGTTATGCCTATGTCCCCAATCCTTTGTGGTCGTTTTGCTATATTCTGTTTAGTATTATTGTACCCCAAAATGTAAGTGACTTTGAACGATTGATGAACTTTATGAATTCTAAATGTATATATATGAAAAATGCTTCGTTTTGGCACAAACGTTCTGTATGAAATTTTGTCAACAGTTTAATAATGCTTGTGGAAATGTATAGCGCTATGTCTTAAACTATGAAAGGATCACAGGTTTGAGGAACTTTATTTCTGATTACAAGTATCTGGAAAATAATTTGATCATGTTAAGAAAATTGTTTTGATTTTATAAGTTATGGACCTCTTTCATTTAACCTCTTTACATTGACATTATCCACTGGGCTCTAACTCATTGTTTTATATATTTATGTAGGTGATCAAGTACAAGAACGGCCTTAGTGGCGTCAACCTAAACTCTGTTTTGTCAAGCTAAATATTGTGCCTCACCGTGAGATTCCAAACTGTCAAGCGTCAAGGCTTTTTGGGTGGTTTAGAGTTCACCCTTTTGCAATTGTGATCAAGTGTAAAGTTTAGTCTGAAGACTTTTGTTATGATTGGTTTTATTTTGTTAATGGGAGTTAATCCCTCAATCATGTTTATGTTTTGTGTACCTAAGCTTGACATGGATTTATGTATACATGTTTATATATTAGTTTGTTTTATTCCATTTAAGTCTATATAGCTCATTGAACATTATATTTTATTAATTATTAGCTTCAGCAGCCCCTATTATTGTATTACTGTTAAGCAAGCCTTTGGTAATCTCAAATTACTGGTCGGTCATGATGCTAAACCTATAAAGGCAGGTTTGGATCGTGACACCAAAGTTTGAAGAAATCCCTACCTCAAAGTAGAAGACAGGGGAGAACAAGAATCAAAGTTTGGTGGAGCCGAAAACGATAACTCCTTTTATTAAAATGAAACCCTCGACGTGCTCGACCTTTTTTTCTCCAAAGGGCTAGTGTTAGGAAGTCAATAGGTTGATAGTATTTGGAGCTTGAATGCAAGAACTAGAGAAAGAGAGTGAAGATTTAGGGTATTTGAAATGTTTAGAGAGAGAGAGAGATGAAAACGTGACACATAATGCCCTTTTTTCGGACTGATCCACTTGAGCGACTATAACACCGCTCGAGCGTCAGACACAATAAGTGATACCACTTGAGCAACCAAAACCACCGCTCAAGTGCATAGTGAGCCCCTCTCAAAAGTTTAGACCTACAAAAGACCGCTCGAGCACAAGAAATACTACTCAAGCGAAGATACCACACTTCTAGTAGTTTTGCAAACTGTAAAAGACCGCTCAAGCGCAAGAAATACCGCTCGAGCGAACATGCAAAAATCTAGATAACAACTCTTTTAAAAAATTAACTCTCAACATGTTTCAAACACAACCATCACTCCCAAATAGCCAAACTGAATAATAATTAAAGACATGGATTCCCGGATTGAATGTAAGAAATAGGTCAGATCCAAACTAGAATTGTTATAGAAATGATTTTTGCTTCTAGTTCTGATTATATTTATTAAAAATATTTATAGTGTAATGTATATATAATTTAATTTTTTTAATATAATAATATTAAAATATTACACTTAAAATTCATTTTCCCTTATTTATTTTACCATCTTACATCTTTTTAACTCTTATTAATTATAAATTATTATTCATAACTTTTATTAGTATCTCCATTTTTTAAGTAACAAAATTAATTCATCCCCACCCGCTTTACCCCCATCCCCGCCATCTTCCCAATTTGTTCTGTCCTAATATGATACAAGATAAGGACATGACATTACAAATCACTTGGGGAATTTGGAGAGAGATTTACAAAGAGACAATGGTGCGTGAAATTACATAAAATATAGGTATATTTTATTCACATTTCACTTATTTTTTCTATTTCCCTTCTAAATCTCTCCTCAAATCTCCTAACCAAACAAAGTATAAATAAAACCAAACAGAGTATAAATAAATCTTTTTCTATAGTTATGGATTACCATGTCAATTCTGCTCCCAACCAGTTATGTCATCCACATCCGTAAATGTGTGGACCTATGGCTCTACGTTGTGAAGACTTATCTTCTCTTGAAAGTGAAAACTAGCTCCAAATTATTTTCCCAAGTCTTAGCGTACAATTATTCACAACTTGACCTGTTTTTTTAGTTAGAAATATATACCTTTAAAAATTGTGATTAATTTGTATTATTTTTGTAAGGGTTAATTACATAAAGACGCTTTCCACTATTAGTGAATGGAAAAGGTTGCGACACCAATTGGTGAAGAAATCTGGATAACAACTCTTTTAAAAAATTAACTCTCAACATGTTTCAAACACAACCATCACTCCCAAATAGCCAAACTCAACTAGCACAAGATAACAAATGAAATGAATAATAGTTAAGGACATGAATTCTCGGATTCAAAGTAAGAAATAGGTCGGATCCAAACTGGAATTGTTATAGAAATGATTTTTGCTTCTAGTTCTGATTATATTTATTAAAAATATTTATAGTATAATGTATATATAATTTAATTTTTTTAATATAATAATATTAAAATATTACACTTAAAATTCATTTTCACTTATTTATTTTACCATCTTAAATCTTTTTAACTCTTATTAATTATAAATTATTATTCATAACTTTTATTAGTATCTCTATTTTTTAAGTTACAAAATTAATTCATCCCCACCCGCTTTACCCCCATCCCTGCCATCTTCCCAATTTGTTCTGTCCTAATATAATACAAGATAAGGACACGACATTACAAACCACTCCGTAGCCACTTCTAACGCTGTGTTTGGTTGGAGAATTTAGAGAGGGATTTACAAAGGAAAAAGGGTGCATGAAATTATGTGAAATATAGACATATTTTATTCACATTTCACCTATTTTTTTTATTTTCTTTCTAAATCTCTTCTTAAATTCTCCAACCAAACAGAATATAAATAAATCTTTTTCTATAGTTATGGATTGCCATGTCAATTCTACTCCCAACCAGTTATGTCATCCACATCCGTAAAAGTGTGGACCAATGGTTCTACGTTGTGAAGACTTATCTTCTCTTGAAAGTGAAAACTAACCTCCAAATTATTTTCCCAAGTCTTAGCGTACAATTATTCACAACTTGACCTGTTTTTTTAGTTAGAAATATATACCTTTAAAAATTGTGATTAATTTGTATTATTTTTGTAAGGGTTAATTACATAAAGATGCTTTCGACTATTAGTGAATGGAAAAGGTTGCGACACCAATTGGTGAAGAAATTGATTAGGTATTTATTTGGAGTTTTATTTATTTTAGGTAACTTGTGAAATTTTTTTTGTATTAAATATTTATCTAAAAAATATATAATTCAATTTTGATAATTTTTGATGTATCACATGATTTTTTTTTTTTTTTTTATATATGATCAAATTGTTCCACAATTATTTGCATAATTTTTTTTTAAAAATCTAACTAAAATATGAAAAAGTTAATAAAGACAAAAAAGAAAAAAAGGTGGATCTTTTCATAAATCCCCCTTCCTCTACTTACATTCCACTTAGTCCAAATTATTTTCTTATGTTCTAAAAAATAGTCCAAATTATTTTCTTATGTTCTAAAAAATCGTATAGGTAACATAGTTATCAAAATACCCCCAATAATAATAGGGTGTGCACATTTACGTTTACATTGACAGTGTAAATGTTACATGATGTGAACATTCACATTGTCATCGTAAACATTCACCCTATCAAATTTATTTATTGTGAATGTTCACATCACCAAGTTACTAAGAGTTGAAAAAATATTTGTAAGGTTAAAATTGTCTATAAAATATCTTAAATATGATAATTATGATTTAGTAGATCAAATATCCAAAACAATAAGACTTATTAAAATACAAGAATATCTTATGTATAATTAGAATACAAGTATTTTAAGAGGATTTTCTGATTAATTCTCCAAAAAAGAATGAAATAAAAAATAAAAAAAATAAAAAACTCAAAAATATTTTTCAAAAATAAAATCAAACATAATTTTTGTTATGGAACAATTTGATCATTCAAATAAATAAATTTAAAAAATAAAAATTAGCTGATGGATATTTGAAAAATTGCCAAAATTAAATTTTATTTACCATCTAAAAAAAATTTGGAGAAATATTTAATTAAAAATATAAATAAGTTATCTAAAATAACTAGAATACCAAATATAAGATTGTTTGTATAATCTTTTAACCAATCATAAGATGTCACATTACTTGAATTGTAGAAACTCCTACAGTCAAGGGCTCACTTAATTGTTTTTTTTCATATATCTTTCCTTCAAATCCTTCCCTCTGCAATTTTTTTATCACAAATCCATAATCTAAAAATTCATAATTCAAACATGACTTAAAAACACAAATATGTAGTACCACAACACATCAAGAAGATCATCACTTCTCTCACCCTTCATTTTAATCCTCTAGTCACTTCTATCTTCACTAATATCACAACTATTGATTTATTTTTTATTTTCCTTTGTTTCATTTCAAAGAGTTCTCTATATCAATAACAAACCGATACTTCACGGCCCCCCTTATCATCCGCTCTAAAGCTTCATTTATATAATCAATAGGAATCAGTTCAATCTCTGGGTATATCTTCTGAGTTGCACAAAAATCCAACATTTCTTGCGTCTCTTTTGTTCCCCCTGTCGCGCTACCGGATATTGTTTTCATACCTGCCAGAGAAACATTTTTATGTTTGAATTCTCATTGGCAGATAATTACTTTTCTTAGAAAATCACAATGCCTATTATTTTCTCTTGTTTTCAATTTTTCAAAAACTATGTGATGAAAATACATACCCATTATCAGACTTATAGGATTGACCTTGATTTCACTTGGGAAACCAACCAGGACGAAGGAGCCACTGGTTTTCAACAGTGACATGTACTGATCAATTGGGTGATCCCCCGATGCTGAGTCGATAATAAAGTTGAGTGAATTAGTCATGGCCTGCATGAAATTAAAATGATGATTGTCAATTTATGGAAACTTCCATCGCTATAATTCTCACTTTTTTGCTAAGCTGTGAGCTTGTGTGACAAACAAAACATATCATGGACGAGAAATGCTCATGGCCTTTACCTTCATCTGTTCTTCGTCAGACGAGATCACAAAATTATCTGCTCCAAGCTTGTTCAGGGCTTCGTCTTTCTTAGATATGCTGGTGCTAAAAACTGTAACACTCAATCCAAAAGCCTTCCCAAACTTCACTGCCAAGTGACCGAGGCCACCTAGACCGATCACCCCAAGAGATTTACCCGGCTGGTTCATTTTATGGCGAATCATGGGACTATAAACGGTTATTCCTGCACATAGCAGTGGTGCTGCTAAGGCCAACGGTAAGTCATTGGGTATCCTAAAGCAGTACCTGTAATTTTACAAGCATCAACACAAGCATAATGTTTAGTCCAATGGTAAATAATTTGCTCAAATTATTATTTTTGGTTGTATTTGTTTATTTTGAAATCATAAAAGAGAAGAAGGGCACATTCACATTAACTGCCTTGTTTGGCAACAATGCCATCCATATGGAGGCAAGTAGATGCTAGCTCAATCATCATTCCGACATGCACTTTTTATTGGATTGAATAAAATATAGAGAATGAGCAGACAGATCAAGGGGTACCGTAAACCTGTTGGATGAGGCATTAATTCTTTTACCAAGCATATATGATACCCAAATTTAAATCTCACAGTGAGAGCGGCTAAACCATAAGGTAACTCAAGAGCCACCAAAAGAAGCCCACACAAAAAGAAATCTTTAGGTCGAAGGCCACGATTGTCCAAAAATCCCAGGGCCTAAGACCTTAGTTTATGTCTAGTACAGCCTCTCAATATTCCTTGGGCCGGTACCACTATGCTATGCAACTTTCTCATTTTTTCTATTTCTCTCTACAAATTGTTAAAAAAGGAAGGAAGAAAAAAAAGAAAAGAAAAAGAAAAGCTTACCTTTCATGAACAACAATGTAACTAGAATATCCACCCCTTGTGACCGTACCATCGGCATCAATACAGTTGAAAGTATAGACAGCCCCCTTGGAGCAGTAGATATCCATATCCATACCACAATACTCACAATCTCTGCATGAATTGACATAAGTTCCCACTCCAACATGGTCTCCAACTTTGAAGTGATGAACATTGGAACCAACCTCTTTAACAATTCCAACAATCTCATGTCTTTTTTTTTTTTTTTTTTTTTTTTTTTTTGAAAATAAAAAAAACAACGTGTTACATATACATCAATTCATGAGAGGTGTATAAAATGACCCTCTGTAGATATATAATCTGAAATGAGAGAGAGAATGAAGCACATACCCTGGCACTAAGGGGTACTTTGAGTCTCCATGTTTATTCTTGGTCCATATAACATCAGCATAACACACTCCGCAATGGGTAATTTTTAGGGAAACATCATCACTTCCAACAACCCTGCATTGTTTTCATGTTAAAAAACCAGTAAATATACACATACATCTATATATATGTATATCATGAAAGTAGAAAGGAAAACTTATTTCTCAAGTTGTCACCTGATGAATTTTTACCAATAAAAACAAGGACCTGGATGCCCTCCAGTCCTTAATCCGGACTGAAGCACGCTGTTCTGCCCGTGGGGTCTATAGTGTGGTCCCGTTTTGATAATCCGAACAGCCGTTCATTAATCACAAAAAAATTCCAGCCACTTGGGGTTGGAATTCCCATTTCCAAAAGAGTAAAGAAAAGAAAAGAAAATCCAAACAGAAAACATGGCAGTAGATTTGGTACTGTGTGAAGTGATGAACATATATGGCTTCAACACTGCAAATAAATTATAATTAAGCAACGACGAGATCGATGAAAGATTGATGTGTGGTTTCAATTCTCTACATTAATTTCAATTTCCAATAATCAACATAAATATATGTAGCCGATCAAAAAAAACATATAAATATATGTAAGAACATGTATGCGCATATAGATACATACCTGCGGCCAAATTTGTAAGGAGAGAGCAATCCAGATGGATCTCTTGCCGCCCATCCATGGCAGTCCTCCTTCATCTCTACTTCTGAACTCATTGCTATCTCTCCTCTCTCTCTCTCTCTCTCTCTGCTGTTTATCTTTCTCCCTCAATCTCGCTCGATATATAGGGAAACTTTTAACATAGATTCCTTTAGATAATTATTGACAATTACTGTTAACCACTTTAAGATAAGTATTAACCATTACTGTTAACCACTTTGAATTGGGAGAATTCTAGTTAGGAAAAAGTAGAACAATTATTGTTAAGCATTTAGGGGTGTTTGGGAAGAAGGCTTTTTAGTTGTTTTGGTTAAAATAGTGTTAAAAGATAAAATTGGTTAAAATAGTCAATAAGATAAAATATCATATCAAATTTATAATTATTTTATTTTTTCTTTTACAAATATCACATTCAACTATAAAAAAATTCAACTATCTTCCTAAAAATAAAAATTTTAACCTCTTAAAATAATCAAAAACTAAAATAACCTATTAAAATAGTAACTTTTCAAACACCCATTTTGAATTGGGAAAATTTAAAATTTGTTAAATTTACGCCAATTCAAAACTCAAAGTTGACTATTTTAACTTCTTGTCAAAATAATTATTAACATAATTAAAGTAATTTATAATAATCATAACTTTTCAGTATATTTTTAAATTTTTATTTTTGTAATATATACACACTCAAAGTGATGACCGCTTTATATATTACTAAGGATAATTTACAAATACGCTATTTGAGATTTGATTAAAATACAAATTGTCTTTTGTAATTTTAAAAATTACATTCTACCTCCTAAAATTTCTAATTTCATAACAAATCGACCCTTTTATTAATAAATTATCAGATCAATTAACAGTTTTTAACGATTTTAGAAATATGTTTCAATTAATAATTGGGTAAACTACCAATAGGTTCTAATAGTTGGACTTAATTCTCATCAAATTCTATTAAAAATAAGTTTTGGTAAAATTGTCGTTAAAAATAATTTTGTTGCAACAACTTTTTATACATGTCACTAAAAATTGACAATTAATAACTTTTTTTGGTCATGATTTTTATAAATTGTAGCTAAAACTTACAATTAGTGAATTTTTTTATGACAAATTTTTTCTATAAGACCTATTAGATAATAAGTCTACTTATTAGGACCTATAGGTAAATACCCCTTAATAATTTAGATAATTTTATTATTATATAGGAGAGCAATTATGACTTTATTTTTTTAGTTAATTCTGTTAAATAAAAAATTCTATCAAGGAGTATTTATAATTTTCTAAATCACAGAAGGCAATCTGTACTTTAAGTAAATTTCAAAGAGTGTATTTGTAATTTACCCTATTAGTTTATATATATATATATATATGGAATTAGATGCTCTGTAATTGGAATATGTAATTAGACAGTTTAGTCTAGTCAACTATGACCTCAATTCAAGTCCATCTTAATATTCCAAATTATTCATTTTGTAGATCGTTAATTCTTTTTAGAAAAATATGATCCGATCGAATGGCTCAATGTGTGATCGATTTAATTTTTGATATGCATTATACCCTTAAAATAACCTACAAAATAAATGATTTTAATTATATACAAGCTCACTTTTTATATTATACTTGTGTGCACTATCGTATACTTAATATTTTTTTTTTAATCGATAAGAAAATAATTATAAGTGTGAGAAATATTATATTATCAATGGACAAATAAACTACTAACTCAGGCCTCGTTTGGGAAGTATCATTTTTAGCCAAAAAGTCAAAAAGTTACATTTTTAGCCAAAAAGCCAACAACCCATACCAAAAAGTCAAAGATTCTCTTTTCTCTCTACTTTTTGCACATCTTTTCGTAAAAAGCCAAAAAGTCATCCCAAACGTACTAGTTTTTTTGAGTGACTATTTTAGCCAAATAGCCAAAAAATTACTAAATTAGTATGTTCCCAAACGAGGTCTCAGTTAATTTTAAACTCAACAACCACTCTCCACTACTACTTACATTCAATCAATAGGAGAATAATAACAAATATGAGATATGTTATAACATCAATGAACAAATAAACTACTCTAATTCATAATAGTTAGAAAGTCAACAAAACTAACTAAGTTCAAGCCCAATAACCACTTCACTACTGCTTACATATAACTCTATAATAGAGGAGAAACAAACGCCACTATAAAAGACATCAAATTTATTTACAAAAGAATTAAATTTACATATCACACCACCAAAAATCTTACACAATAAATAGGTCAAATGCGGAAGTTACACCCCTAAGAAGTCGAACTCCACTTATTTGGGAAAAAGATATTAGTAAAGTGGAGATTTTATCCTACATTTTTTCAAGTTGAATTGTAATAGTATTTTATTTATTTTTGGTCAGTAAATTGAATTGTTTTTCATTAAAGTCATTTTTGACATATTTTTTTGTTTTTTTGTGCGTGTCAAACGTCTCCATGTACGCAGTGACATCCTTCTTCGTGATTGGCCAATTTACCCGTATCGGCTTACTGCCACATTGTTTAATGGGAAATGTGAAGTCAACTAATGTTTAATGTTGATATGTATTTAAAAAAATAAAAATTAAATATATAAAAATTATATATAAAATGAAATGAAATGTCATGTCACTTTTTTAAGAACGATTTGGAGTGTATTCAATCCGTGATCTGAATTAAAAGGTGTTGTTTGAACTTGGGAATTTATTATGGGTCTTGTTTAATTATTCGATTCAAACGGTTTATTTTGCCAAGTTCTTAAAGTATATAATTCACACACAAAATTAGATTGATCCGATATTCATAATCTATTTAATTTATTACATTTGTTATTAAAAAATATATAACTTATTTTTTAAAATACATTTATCGTCTATTTTTTTTTAAGACAAACGCAATAAGTTAAATATATTATAATTATTGAATTGATCAAATTTTGTGTATAATAATATATACAAAAGATTTGATAAAATAAATAATTTAAATTATCAAAATAAAACTTGTGATAAGCCACACGATTGAATAACACCCTCCAATTCACATCAAAAATTGGAGGGTTTAAGGCCTTTTAAGAATTATGTGATTTTTTTTCATTTTTTTGTCAAAACGATAGCTGATATATTATTGATAGTCCAACACATTACATAGCACTACCCTTGATACTTAGAGGGCCAAACAACTATGAGGGAGAAACATCCTACTCCCATTATACCTAAACTTAAACCTCATTTGGTAATATCATTTTTAATTTAAAAGTTAAAAAATCATTAAAAAAACATAAAACTAATAACTTATATTAAAAAATTAAAGATTCTCTTTTCTCTCTATTTTTTTACATCTTTTTATAAAAAATAAAAAAATCATCACAAATATATTAATTTTTTTTACATTATATTTTAACTAAAAAATTAAAAAATTATTAAAAAAATATGTTCCCAAACCAGACTCACCAAATAAGCAACATTGTTTCCCAACCCTATAGCTTACCTGATATCCTGGCACCGACATTCCAAGCTGAAACAAATCATGGATAATAATACCCACACTCTGCTCCACGTCCTTGAAAGAATGAAAAAATAAAAAATAGATAAATAAATAAATTAAAACATATAAAGTGTGTATAAAAAGGATAATTTTTTTCCAATCATGTGATTCTTAATTAACATTCATTGGAGATCATTAACAAGACTCTTGTTTAATATTCAGATTTGTGTAGGAAAAGGTTTAAAAATTTGTAAAAATGGTTGAGAATTATGAAATTAGTAAAAATTAGTAAGAAATTAATATCCAAATGACAATTTTTTTTAAATTAGTAAGAAATTAGTTGCAATATGAAAATAATTATATATGAATAATCATAATCTACACAATTTTAAAAAGTTCAACAACCAACCCAACAAAGATATGACACTAGCTCAAAAACTAATCAACTTAAGAAAGAGCCCATAGTGATGAAAAAAAGAAAAGAATTATACAACAAAGTGTCTTATAAAATGAAAAGTATAAAATGAAAAATTATCAATATTATACTTAACGGAAATTAATCTCTTGACCTTCTAAATTAAAATGTATGAGGATAGCCAATTAAACTATAGTCTAAGGGATTGTTTGATAACCTAATTCAGCACTTAAAATTGAATGCATTAAGTGATAATCAATTAAACCCGTTTAATAACGATAATTGATATCACTTAAAAATTTAAGTGTCCCTTAAAATATATTCTAAAATTTAAGAAAATTTTAATTAATTCTAACTGAATTTATAAATACTAAACATAAGTATCGATATGTATTATTATAAATTCACTACTATCATCACCACTACAACCACCACCATCGCTGCCACTACCACCACTACCATCATGCCACTGCTACCATCACCATCGTTGCTACTACCACCACTACCATCATGCCACTGCTACCATCATCATCGTTGCTACTACTACTACCACCACCACCACCACGCCACTGCCACTGCCACTGCCACCACTACCACAACCACCACCACCACCACCATATATGTCACTACCATTGTTACCACCACCGCTACCACAACCACTACCACTACCATAACCACCACCATCATATATGCCACTAGCATCGCTACCACAACCACCACCACTACCATAACTACCACCATCATATATGCCACTGCCACCACTACCATTACCACCACCGCTACCGCTACCACCATAACCATCACTACCGCTACCGGCACCATCTTGCCACTGCTGCCACCACTGTCACCTTCATCACAATTGTCATTGTTACCATAAGCACTACCATTATTTTATTACCACTACCATCACTACCGCTACTACCATCACTACCGCTACCACCATCACAACCACCACCACCATCAACACTACTGCTATCATCATTACCACCACCACCATTACCACCATCATCGCAATATAAAAAGTGAAATATATACAATTTGAAAATAATAAATTTTATATTTGATCTTATATATATCAAATAATTTATTTTCAATTCAACACTTAAATTTTTATCAAACAGTCTATTAACTTAAAATATTCAGCATTCAGTTTTTAATATTGAATTTCAATATTTAGTTTTTAGTTTTCAATTTTATCGAACACCACCTAATCAATTGTCTTAATGGCATTCGTTAATTGTAATTTTAAAACTATGATACCAATTTGTTTGATTTAGTTTTTGAAAATTATTTTTAAACTTTTTATTTTTTGTATATTTTTTTTGTCTTCAATGATTTAAAAAAAAAAAAAAAAAAACAACAACAACAACAACAACTTGTGATAGACCACATGGCCCTGGATAACACCCTTCAATTCACATCATAGATTGGAGGGGATCCTTTTAAGAATAATGTGATTTTTTTTATTTTTTTTTTTGGTGGTCAAAACGATAACTGATATATTATTGATAGAGAAACACATTATATAGCACTGCCCTCAACCCTTAGAGCATCTCCAACTAGGGGTGAGAATTGGCTCGTTGGCCTATTCAATTCAGTCTTATTTTTTTAGATCTTGAAAATGTTGTTTTAGCTCATAGAATTGGACTAGGCCAATATTTTCAATCCGATATATTAATGGGCTGGATTTGAGATTTATATTTTAAACCCAACCTAGTCTTCCCCCGGTCTGATATTAAATTAATTAATTATAATAGATTAAAATATATTTTTTTATTGGAATGTAGACTTTATCTTTATTAATTTTATTGAAACTCACATTTGTGGTGATGTGTGATTGAATTTATTTAAGAAATATTTCAATTTATACATGAAATCTTTCAATTTATAATAATGTCAATATATTTATTTAAGAAATATAGCGTGTGATTGAATTTAATTATGGAATGCTTTAAAAAAAAATTAACATATAGCCCAATGAGTGGGCTTGAGATTTATTTTGCCGGATTTAGGCAGATGTAGAGGCCCGATGTTAGAGTCGGGTTGGGCTTAGGCAGACACAAAGTCCTATTATATAGTGTCAACCCGGCCCAGCCTAACACATTCCCGTCCCTATCTCCAACCCATCCTTCAAATCTTTAAATTTGAAGGACTGGGCACTCTAACTCATCCTCTAAAACTCTCTCTATGTATTTTTTTTCTTCATTCTTCTCTGTACATTCATTCTTCTCTGCCTCTTTTCTCTTCCTAATTTTCGGCGATCGGCGACCACGCCTTACTTCTTCTCTTTATTTTTCTAATATATAGTCATTGGTGACCGACAACCACTATTAATTAGGGTTCACCGGCAACTACTGACTACCAACTCCTTACTTCATCCTCACCGACGGCGAAGGAGACGAGTTTCCGGCGAAGAAGATGAATAGATCTACTCAAATCTAATGTAGATCTACTCAAATCCACATCAGACCTAAGTAGATCTACTTGAGATCCAACTAGATTTAAACCAAAAATAGTTGTCAGAATATAATATCCTCTCTATATTTGTTTATCTTCTTCGATCTCTTAATTTTTCTACTTTTATCTACTATACACTTCTACTTTTCTGTTTTAATAGAGAAAATTTTTAAGTCATGAATAAGTTGTTTTTGAGTTTTAGTTACAAGTGATGAAAACTGTAAAATTTTACAGTTTCAGTTTTTTTGATGCTGAAACGAATTATGCTTTAAAATTGCAAAATTTTGCAGTTTCATAACATTCTCTAAAACTATAAAATTTTACAGTTTCATAACATATTTTCCAGTTTGATTAATAGAGATAAATGCTTAATAGAATCATACTTTGAAACTTTAACATTTTATAGTTTCAAAGCTTGCTTTTCAGTTTGATTAATATTGGAGATTATTTGCTTAAACCTTACAAAAATTAAAAAATAATATATATTTTTTCCCATTATCGTTGTTTGTTATAATATTTTTATATTTTATTTTATTTATTTCCTTTCAGTTTATCAATATTTAGTACATTTTGCTATGTTTTTCCACTATAATTTTTCTATTTATTTATTTTTCGTGAAAATATTCTGGACATTTCGGTGAGTCTCTAATGATATTTTTGACGTCCATCAAACATTGTGGACATTCCAGCTACTTCCAGTGACGTGCAAAACACTCCGGCAATACTCCAGCGACTTCTCGGTGATGCTGAATATTCCAGCAAGTCTTCGGTGATCATCTGACAGAAGTCCGATGATGGTGGGATGTAGTAGCGTTTTTAAATTTATAAAAAAATAAAATAAAAATTTGGTAACAATTAAAAATATGTAAGACTAATTGGTGGAAGCGTTTTATTTTGGGACTAGATGGGTTTTGAACTTTGTGTATGGAACTTACTGGTAAGAGCCCCTTATTTTTTTGGCCAAGTTTGGGCAGACGTAAAAGCTCGATGCTAGGGTCGAGCTAGTCTTAGGCAGACACAAAATCCTATTATGTAGTGTCGACCTAGTCCAACCCAACATATGCCCACCCCAATCTCCAACCCATCCTTCAAATCTTTAAATTTGAAGGATTGGGCACTCCAACTCATCCTCTAAAACTCTCTCTATTTGAGAGAATGATGGATTCATCCTCCAAATATAGAAGAAGGATGAAAAATAGAGGATGTCCTCCAAAACATTATTCATTTTATATTTTTAATTATATTACAAATAACTTTAATATGTAAATTTAATTTTTATGAAATTAGTATCATTAAAAAGAATGAAATCATACCTTTAAAATTTATTTGAAAATTAAATAGTTATTTATGAACAAAAATTATTCACTTTTTGATGAAAATATTTTGCAAAAGGATCTTTAGACCATCTCCAACGGTTTACCAAACTTGACATCAAATTTGAATTTTGGTGAAAAAGTCACTTTTGGTGCTCCAACGGTTGCACCAAATCGGTATCAAATTGAGAATTCACCAAAAAATTCATCAAAGTGAGAACAGGCAGCAACTTTCACCATTTCACTGTACGTGACCGTTGGGGAGAGCAACCGGTTGACCAACCGGTCCACCGGTTCCCTTGCAAAAATTTTGGTTCAAACAAGTCAAAAGGTTCAAAGAGGTAAAAAAAAAAAATATGCCTTACCGGTCAACCGACTGGTCAACCGACCGGTTGACCAACCGGTCGACCCCTGTTTTGATGCCCACCATTGGAGCAGCCTGTATCAAAATGAAAAAATGGGTCTTTTTTAACTCAAATTTGGTGAAAATTTTGGTAAATGATTGGAGATGCTCTTAGAGAAAAACAAATGATGATTTGTTGTTAGAATTTGAGTGAATAGTAAGATGCTTTATGTTCACTTTTTGAATAAAAAAAAAAAAATTTTCACCCTCTAATGGAAAGTTTTGGATTGGAGATACTCGTAGAGGGCCCAACAACCAAAAGTGAGAAACATCCTCTCAAGTACAGCACCTACTCCAATTATACCCAAACTTAGCCACCAAATGAGCAACATTCTTCCCAACCTTATTCTACCATAGCTCAAACCATCTTTTACATTGCATCAAATGTATCATCAAATTTAAATTTGATGAAAAACAGATGAAATGTTAGCTTCAACGTTGACATCAAACTAATATCAAATGGAGGGAGAACTAAATATTTCATCAAATGAAAGGAGCATTTATCGTTCATCAAATTTGTAGATGACCGTTGGGCCGGACATCCTCCCAGATAACTTGGCATTTGATGAAAATTTTGAATTTAACATTGGAGTGCACCATATCAAATCAAACTTTTCATCAAATTTTTATTTAAATTTGATAAAAAAAATTTAATGCAACATTGGAGATTCTCTCACCTGATATTTTGACACCAACATACCATGATGAAGCAAACCATGGATAATAATACCCACACTCTATTCCACTTCCTTGAATGAACAAACGTTAATGTTAATGTGAGTGTTGATTTTTGACCTCACAACCAAATTGAATCTTTTTGCCAAGATCCTAGGAACTTAACCGTAGAGCACATAAAAGAATAAAGAAGCCCAACAACACCTACACATAGAAAGATAACAAACACCGGTGGCTCGTCCACCTGGGGACACTCCAACGATCAAGTCTGTCAACTTATCTCTCAAAGATAACAATTCAATCACAAAGCTCACAAAGTAAAACATACCTTAGACTAACAGGAGTGCCTTGCTTTTTATAGTCAGCAGTGCCATCGTCCCTAGAAGTCTCACTTCATGGGACTCTATCCTTCTTAAAGATAACATCTATCTAGGACTCCTCTTATTTAGATTAAAATGAACCTCTCTAAGAGTCTCATCTCTATCCAAATAGAGAGCCTAAAACCATCTAGGACTTATGTCCTCTATCTGGATATTTCGAACTCAGATATGATAGCATCATTTCTCGGCAGCTTGATCCATCCACGTGGCACCTCGGCCAACATCTTCGGCCACGTGGACAACCTTAAATATATGTCCCCACAATTAACATGTATGAAAAAAAAATTAAAACATATAAAGTGTGTATAAAAATAATTTTCTTCCAATCATGTGATTCTTAATTAACATTCATTGGAGATCATTAACAAAATTCTTGTTTAATAAATGCAACTTTGCGTAGGAAAAGGATTAAAAATTTGTAAAAATGGTTCAGAATTATGAAATTAGTAAAAAAGTGAGTTGTGATCTTCACCTTCCCCCCCTCCCCCCACTTTTTCTAATGTCCAAATGAAAGTTTTTTTTTTTAAAATTAGAAAGAAATTAGTTGCAATATGAAAATAATTATATACAAATAATCATAATCTAACAATTTTAAGAATTCAACAACCAACCCAACAAGATATGAGACTAGGTCAAAAACTAATCAACTGCCCATAAAAAAATAAATAAATAAATAAATAAAAATTATACAACAAAGAGTCTTATAAAATGTACAAGGATAGCCAATTAAACTATAGTCTAAGGGGGTGTTTGATAACATGATTTAGTATTTAAAACTAAATTGATTACATGATAATCAATTAAGTCCCTTTCATTATAAGGGTAAACTACCAATAGGTCCTAATAGCTGGACTTAATTCCAATCAAGTCCTATTGAAAATAAGTCTTAGAAAAATTGTCGCTAAAAATAATTTTTTTGTAACAATTTTTTATATATGTTGCTAAAAATTGACAATTAGTGACTTTTTTTGTCATGATTTTTATAAATCGTCGCTAAAACTTACAATTAGTGACTTTTTTATGACAAATTTTTCCCATAAAACTTATTAGACCATAAATCCACTTATTAGGACTTACACGTAAGTACCCCTAATTTTAATTGATATCACTTAAAAATTTAAGTGTCTCTTAAAATGTAGGCCAAAATTTAAGAAAATTTTAAATAATATAAAACTTACTTAATTTTGACTGAATTTATAAATACTACACATAAGCATCAATATACACTATTATAAACTCATCACTACCATCGCTACCACAACCACCACCACCACCACCACCATTACCATTACTACCGCTACCACTACCACTAACACTATAGCGATCCCGGGTTTTTCCCCTTTATGTATAGTATTCCGGACTTGAGTTTCATGATTGAGTATTGTTGTTTATGTCTCATTTCGTCCTTTAATTCTAGGTATATGAGTTTTAAGATGCCGTGGGCGTGTTTCGAACAGGTTGGTTGAGTTTTGGTCTCTAATCTTGTTGCCCAGATTTTTGATGATCCGCTCGAGCGGGTCTTATTGCGCTCGAGCGGAGTTTGCATTCTTTTGGCATTTCGTGCGTCTGAAAATATACTGCGGAAGTGTTTTTCACGCTCGAGCAGAGTTCATTACTCTCGAGCGGGTCTGAGCTCGAGCAGGTATTCGAGATCTGTAAAAGTACTAGAGGAGTGTATTCTACGCTCGAGCGGGTGAAGTTTTTTGTGTCGTACGCTCGAGCGTCCTATTCTCCGCTCGAGCGAACTTTATGTATATCAAATCGCGACTGTGTCATTTTAAATCACTTTTTGACCCACACTCTCTCTCTAACTTTTCAAAACCCTCATTTGAGAGCTCCTCTCTCTAGAATACAACTTCTCTCTATGAAATCATCTAGCTCTAGTGATCTTCTACCTTAATCCCTTTATATAAAGTGTGAAGCTTGGCTTGGTCTTCATTTGGATTCGAAAATCATTGGGTTTGGAGCACATTCGAGTTTCTTCAACATCTCATTTGAGTCTCTTCTCTTGAGGTAGGGATACCTTACTCTATCTTATGTGTTTTAACATAAGTTTTAGTCATTTTGATTAGGTGGTGTTGTTTGGAAATTTTGGGATAGTTAGGGTTTGACTTGAGGTTATAAAAAGGGGGTTTTCAAATGTTAAACTCTATGTGTATGTGAGACTTTGGAAAAATGGAATTATTGTTGTTAAATTGATGAAATTGAACCTTAGGGTTGATATTTGAGAAAAGGGAAAAATGTCGTAATTATGTTGAATAATTAATTTGAATAATTAATTTGGGGAAATACGAAATTGAATTGAGAATCATGAAATTGGGGAATTGTGAGAGTAAATGGTGTAGCTGGATAAATTAATCACCCACCTATGAAAATGTTGGTATTTTATCTGTTGATAAATTTATTATCTCTTTAGAGATAACTGCTTTAGGCTATCGGTGGAGGATAGTCTTGATTGTTATAGACACTGTATGTTGACTAGGGAAAATTGAAACTAATCACATTGGATATGTCATTGAATATGACGGTTGGAATAATACATCAAATATGTGTATTGATTGATCATTGTATATGATAAATGTTCAAATACATTGTATATGTATATTGTTTGGGAGGAGATAGGGGATGTACTCCATGGTTTGAGAGGAGATAGGGGATGGACTCCATTGATAACTAAGTTGGTCGGAGTGTCTAGGGTGAAAGTCCCGAAATCTTGATTACGTTTGCATAACGTAGATAATTGAAGAATGGAAGTGCTTTAATATGAGTTTTAATCTCATGTGAATTGTGAATAACGGAAATGTCTTGATATGAGTTGTAGTCTCATTTAATTGTTTGGCTAGATATTGAGCCAGGTTTATGAATGTAAATTGGATAAGTAATGGAAAGTGGAATGAAACACGGATGAAATTGTCATGGGACTGGAATGTGTTGTAAGTTGATTTACAAGTGTTAATCATCTACCAAATGCTAATGTTTTAGTTATTGCACATAATTGGTTTAGTATATCTCTACTAGGCTTTGGCTCACCCTATATGGGACATCATTTTCAGGTTCAGGTGATATACCACCTCCAAGGACGTAGCTTGGGAGGCTTTGAGGCTGATAGATCTTTTTGGTTGTTCTCTTTTGGTATTAAATGTAAATTCAAGCCAAGGGCTTAAAGTATATTTGAGTTAGTACTCTCTTTTTGTAACCAAGTGTTGGCTTGGAAAGTTGTAAGCCCGTAGGGCATTTACTTTTGTTGTCAACATGTAATACTTTTGTAATGAATACTCTGATGAATGGAAATATACTTTATTCTCTTATGGCTATGCATGTCAAGAATGTGGGTTTATATGTATTATTTTGAGGTCGTTACAACTTCGTATCAGAGCGTACCAGTTTTGAATACTTTGGGTACATGGGAAGTGGTTAGTACCACAATGGGTTCGTCTCGTTTGTTAGAGACTTGAGTGAAATGTTATGTGCTTATGTGATAACATGTTTATGTGACTACATGGGTATGGAATTTAATTTCTAGGATGTTGATTGGATCCTTGGGTTTCTGGGAGTCTTGTTGGAAAAGCACTTGATCAATGCTATTTCTAACTGGAACTCTAGCAACGCCTCGAGACTGTCATTATCCGGAAATGAAATTCGTAAGTGCTTATATGATTATGTGCTTACGTAGAATGAATTATTGTTGTCCAATGCATTAGGACGCGAGTGAAATACCTTCGGCACATTTGTGAATGTGCTAATGTTCTTCGTTACCTTTATTAGGATGTCAGGACGAAGACGTAGTGGTAGGCATGGTAGGCCTGGGAGGCAGGAGATGCCTATACCGGATGAGATTCCGGCGCAGCAGGAGGGTGTTGGTCAGGCCAATGTGGCCGAACCAGTAAGTCAGTAGGCCATGGGCGCCTTAGCCCGCGAGATAACAGAAGCATTGAGGGAATCTATGGACATTCTCAGAGCTGAAAATCAAGCCCAAACCCATGTGGTTGAGGCAGGGCCGTCCTTTCTGAAGAGGGAATTTTTCCGGTCTAATCCGGACGAGTTTATGGGTGATCCGAAAAAGCCACTTAAGGCTGATGAGTGGCTTGAGCAGATGATGAAGACGTTTGAGATGATTGGCATCGAAGACGGAGGCTTGAAGGTGACCTTGGCGTCTTTCCAATTGAAGGGAGACGCGGGTTAGTGGTGGAAGTTTGTTCGGGGCCATATTGGTGGGACTTGGGAGGCTTTCATTGATGCCTTCTAAAAGAAGTTTTTGCCTCCCGCTATTAGGAAGAAGTTGAGGGATCAGTTCTGTCAGCTCAAGCAGCTGAATACCCCAGTGGCCAAGTGTAGACACCCCATTTTTGACCGTCCTCGAGACTTAGGCATCACCACTTGAACACTCGGTGATCGTCTTTTGTTTGTGTTCGTCTTGAGTTCCCGAAGGTCTTGGCTGCGCGCCTTGCTTAGGATCTCTCTATTCGATTGTTCCATGTTTGGTTTTGGCACCAAACACTTATGTTTTTGCCTTGAAGGGCAGGGAATGGCTTGCTGGCCATCCCCACATCCCACCGGCCTTCCCCTAGCATCACCGGCTGTTTATGGGTTCCACCGGCCATGTTTTCTTAAAACCAATGGCCGGTCGGCACTATGTTTGGCCGACCGGCACTTTATTTTGCCGGCGACCTCTTTTGCTGGCCGGTGTGACTCCTTTGAACCCTTGAGGCATGCTGCATGCCAGCTGTGCCAGCTGGAATGCACCATCACTCCTCCCCGTGCATTTTTGGCTGGTGTGACTCCTTTGCACCCCCTTTCCTTCTAGAAGCTTGAACCCTTTGGCCAAGCTTCTTGGGGAAGCTTGGCCAGCTGTATTAGCTTCTCCAAGAAGCCAAGACCCCTTTGCACCCTTTGCCCCTTTCATATAGCTTCTTGGAGAAGCTTAGAACTCTCTTGTTTTGCCTATATAAGTCATCCTTCCTCTCCTTTGTCTAGGGTTGGAAAATTTTGATCAAAGAACCAGAGAATACATACATATATCTTATATATCATCCTCTCTCTCTATATCTCCCTCTCTCTCATCCTTAGTGTGTGTTTGGAAGCCTAAAAGTGCATTTTTACCTTACTTTTGCACTAATACACACACCATTACACCTTGCTCCGAGATTGAGAGGCTTTGAGGGTTGATTCTTGAGCTTTTGGACTGATTTTGATCAAAAGAAGAGTGCTGCATTGGCTGTTCTTGAGGTGTTCTTCAAGGGTAATCACTTTGCTTTAGTTTTCCCAAACTTGCACAAGTTTTCTACCTATCTTGCTTGCTGATTTAGGCTTTGTGCATAACATAAAAAAAAGCTTATATTTTCATGTTTAAGAACTTTCATCAAGGGTGTTTTGTGGTTTGAGTTCAAACTCACCCTCTTAGGCCTTATTTGGCCTTTTTGGTGCTTCCTTTGTGAGGCTTTGTTTGCTTGAGTGTTTTAGTCTTCTCACCACTGAAAACCAGTGGATTTTCAGTGGTGAGGAAGGTGGTTTGAAGTCTTCTATAGGGGAGGGACACCCCTCTCCCCCTTGTCCCTCTTTTATCCTTGCCTTTTGGCTTAAAGGGCAACATGCATGCTTGACTGATTTTGGCCCTATTTCAGAGGTTTTTGGGTGTCTCTAGGTCACATGTTATCTCTGTTTTTGGTCGGATTTGTGCCCCTTTGCATGCTTAACATACTTGCTTTGCATTCCTCTATTTGGCATAGAAATGCATCTTGTGTTTAGGCCATGATTCTTGCATGTGTTAGCCTAACTTCATGAAGGTATTGGCATTACTTTACCATGTTTAAGGTCTGTTGGCCATCTGTTTTAGTCATGCTTGCCATGTTTGGTGTCATCTCTTTGTGTTTTGGCTTGTAAGCCTTGAGTATATTGGCCTCTAGCATGCTTAGCTTAGACCATCCTCGTGATTTGGCATCATTTAGGATCGTATTTCAGTCCATAAATCATGTTTGTATGTTTGCATATGTTACCTCTTTCATGCTTTGAGGATGTACCCTTTTATGCCTAGAAATAAGCTTTGGTGCATGCATCTCATTGAAGCCACTTAAGCTGCCATATCAGTGGGTTTTGAAGTCTATTTTTGCATGCTAGGATTCTGTTTTTGCTTGTCTAATTCATGCCATGAGTGGTCATGTTAGTGGAAGTAAGGTGCCCCCCCTTTGTGCCTTAGCTTTAGGCCCATTGGCTTGCATGTTGGCATGAGTGTTTGTCCACCATTTTGGGCACTTTTGGCCACTGTTTTGGGGTGGATTGAGGTCTGCCCCTTTATGGTTTAAGTCCACCATTGCATGCTTGTCTCATGTTTGTTGCATGATTGCTTCATTAGGTGTTGTAACATGATGATCTTATTGCTTAGATTGTCCATGTTTGCATTGCATTTGCATCTTGCATCTTGCATGTCTAGCATTGCATACTTGCCATGATAGTTGCATGGCACTTGGCATGCCTTGCATCTTAATCTCATGTTGCATCTTTGAGCCATGTTTGCATAACATGCATTGCATTACTTGGTTTGGGGTGTCAAACCAAGTGTGAGGGTTAAGAAGTGTTCATACTACAAGTGATGTAACGTGTCTTAACTCTCGGTCATCGGGGCCCTTGACTTCAACATGATAGGGTCTTGGTCCTCATTTGTGTGTTGCATGCATTTTTACATCAAATGGCAAGCTTGATCTCTTAGGCTATTATGCACAATTGATGGCTCGAGGATCGAGGGCCATGCTTCCCTGAGTTCAATACATGATGGGGAACATGACCATGCTCACATGTGCCTGAAATCCCATGCCATATACTGCCTGTCCTCTGTTGCTGTCAAAACTGTCTTCTGCAGGAAGTTTCTGCCAACCGGCAACATTTAGTGCCGACCGGCCATTGGTGAATGGCCGATAACTTCACCAGCAGCCGATGGAAATTCTCTATGGCCGGTGGGCATTTCCTCCAGCCGATGGTATTCTACAGTGTGCAAGGAACCTGTCCCAGAACTTTGGCAATTTTCAGGAAAGCAAGGCAGTGAAAACAGAGGCAGCAATGGTATGGTACGGGCTTTCCGGACGAGACGGGTTCGAGAATGCATCATTCGCGCATCCTGAGGCGAGGGTTGTGGCCACCTTTCTTTTTTGGCATTCATTCTGTTAATTAATTAGAGATTCTATAATAATTAATGTATTTATTATTCGGACTGTAATATTTATTTGGTCCCTCCGAGTGAGGGCGCAATTGTGTAATAAGTGTGTGTGAGTGTGTGCATGTCTTCCAACCCCACGTCTTTCCTCCCTTTTATTTACCTGCTTATGATGGTAGATTAGGGCATATTTGAATTAGCATACCTTATGCAATGCATCCGTGCATCCATTCATTTGTTTTACATGCACCAGGGCTCGGTACATCATGCAAACCGCATTGTACTTCAAATTCCCAAATTGAATACGTGTTATTTGTAGTATTTCACATGCCATTGTAGGATAGCCGAGCCTATTATAGTTGCATTTTGCATGTGCTGCATTAGCCATCTTAACATGAACTAGGATCACGCACTGATTGCTAACTAACTTTTGTTTTGGCTTGGAGTACTAGGTAAGCTTTTATGCTTTAGCATGTCGCATGCGTGTGAATGCTATCATGACAGCATGCTTACCATGTGGCTAGATGCTTATGTGATAAACTGTTTGAATGCCTGTGGGTGAAGGTTGGATTGTCTGAGTTGGAAAAACTCGTTGAAATCTGTATTTTAGCCTACTTGCGAATAGCAAATTCCAAAGTGTTTTTCAAGACAAACGGATATGCAATGTTTATTTCTAAATTAGGCAATCTAGTCTATACTTGTTTGTTGTGCGCATAACATAGTAAATCTAGGCTAATAACCGGAATAAGAACACATAACGTTTTCAAAATTGGATATCATGATTAGTAGAGGCCGGTCTTCGGACCAGGCGAGAGGGGGTGCTCATAGCTGACCTTCCCCAATCGTACCCAAGTTCCCGAGCCGAGGCAACTTTGGTGATGACGGACACGTGGCCTTTGGCACCGAGTCAGGGTTTCCTAAATTTCCCCATTAAAAAATATTTAGGTGGCGACTCTGTATCTGGCAAAGCAGTCCATGTTTGGCACTTCTTTCAAAATCTGTTTTTCTCAAAACGATTTGCCGGATTTGGACTCTTTGGTTCAGATTTAGAACCGTGACAACAAATCGAGTCCGAACTGTAGTAAGCCCATAGATGAACAGAACGGGACTCATCCTCCCGAGGCGTTCGGGGACGTCTACACCAAGTTTGAGGCCGCATTTACTAGTTTATCGAGGTTTGCACCTGAGCTAATGGCGTCTGAGGAACGCCGTTGTCTTGAGTTTGAAAAGAAGTTAAGGACTGGGCTTAAGCTTAGGGTTGCTGGGCCCATGACTCGAGAGTATGGGCGCCTTGTAGATGTTGCGGCCCATCTTGAGATTATTATGCATGAAGAGGAGGAGAGGATGAGGAGCTCCAAGAGGAGTCAAGATGGCCAGGGAGATGGTAGGAGGCAGAGGGGTTCTAACCCTCAGCAGTCCCAGGGTGCATTTGCGAGATTTACCTTTCTAGTGCCGAGTACAGGCTCTGGGAGAGGCAGTCAGGTAGACTTTACCTGTTACAAATGTGGCCAGCTGGGCCATAAGTCTCCAGCTTGCCCGCAGAGGGGAGGAGGGCAGAGAGCAGCTTCATCTTCGGCTCATCCTCAGAGCCAGAGTCAGGGCAGAGGCCAGCCGCTCTCCTGTTACCAGTGTGGTTAGGCGGGCACCTGAAGAGGTTTTGCTCGCAATTGAGTGGCACATCGGGTGCTTTTAGTTCAAGGCAGACGCAGAGTTTTCTGCCAACACAGTCAGTTCAGGCCTCGAGGGCCAATCAGGGAGCCTCTTCGTCTTAGTCAGTGTAGCAGTCTTATGCTCCGAGGGGTGAGCAGGTAGATCAAAGACCTTCTGGGCATGTGTATGCTGTTACCGCGCAGGATCTTGTACCGACTCCATCTATTGTGAAAGGTACCTTTTTGTTTTGCAACTCGGTTGCTAATGTGTTGATTGATACGGTTGCATCCCATTCCTTTATATCTGCTGTATTTGCTTCTGTTTTGGGTTTGGAGTTGGCGCAGTTAGCATCTCTTATTTGTGTTGTATCACCTGTTGGGGGTGAGTTGATTTTGAAACAAGGGTGTAGAGGTTGCGATATAGAGGTCGCTAACCACCGACTTCCATTTTCTTTTGTAGTGATGGTTATGTCGGGTTTTGATGTGATTTTGGGTATGGACTGGTTATCGTCATACCGGGCTGTTATTGATTGCTACCGCCAGAGGGTTACTGTATGTACCTTGAGCGGGGATTGTTTTCATTTCTTGGGAGATCGGGCTGGTAAAGTTTTGCCGCCAGTGTATGATCCGCGAGGACGGAGTGAGCTTAGTTGCCTTCTCGCTAACTATATGAGTAGTGAGTGTGATGAGACCCAAGCTGAGTTGCCGAGAGTGGTTTGTGAGTATTCAGATGTTTTTTCCAAGGATCTCGTTAGTTTACCACCTCATCGAGAAATCGAGTTCTCTATTGACTTAGTGCCTGGCACGGCACCGATTTTGATGGCACCGTATTTCAACTCCAGGAGTTGCTAGATAAGGTCTTTATCCGCCCTAGCATTTCACCGTGGGGAGCACCGGCCCTCTTTGCTAAAAAAAAAGATGGGGCTTTAAGACTTTGTATTGATTACCGGAAATTGAATTGGGCAACGGTTAAGAACAAGTACCCCATGCCTCGTATAGATGATTTGTTTAACCAGTTGAAAGGGTCCCGTTGTTTCTCTAAGATAGATTTGAGATCGGGTTACCATCAGTTGAGGGTCAGGGAGGAGGACATCCCAAAAACGGCATTCCGTACGCGGTATGGCCATTACGAGTTTCTGGTGATGCCTTTTGGGCTCACCAATGCACCGGCAATGTTTATGGACTTGATGAACCAGATCTTCTAGGAGTTCTTAGATCGTTTTGTGGTCGTCTTCATAGACGACATTCTGATTTATTCACCTTCTGAGGAAGAGCACGAGGAACACTTGAGAGTGGTGCTTGAGCTGCTTAGAGCCCATAAGTTGTATGCTAAGTCTGGGAAGTGTAAGTTCTGGCTAAGAGAGGTAAAATTCTTAGGCCATGTAGTCTCCGAGGAAGGGGTGTCTGTTGATACATCCAAGATAGAGGCAGTGCAGGATTGGGCATAGCCTAAGAGTGTTTTTGAGATCCGCAATTTTCTGGGATTGGCCAAGTATTACCGTCGATTTGTGAAAGATTTCTCTAGGCTAGCTTCGCCGTTGACTAGATTGACGCGGAAAGGGGTCAAGTTTGTGTGGAGTGAGACTTGTGAAAAGTCGTTCCAAGAACTTAAGATTAGACTTACCACCGCTCCAGTGTTGATTATCCCGGAAAGGGGTTTGGGGTATGCAGTGCATTGTGATGCTTCACGAGAGGGTTTGGGTTGTGTGTTGATGCAAGAGGGGAAAGTGGTAGCCTATGGCTCACGGCAGTTGAAAACACGTGAGAGAAATTACCCTACATATGACCTAGAGTTAGCAGCTGTGATTTTTGCCATGAAGATTTGGAGGCACTACCTTTATGGTGAGAGATTCGAGGTGTTCTCGGATCATAAGAGTCTGAAATATCTATTTACACAGAAAGACTTGAACTTGAGGCAGAGGAGGTGGATGGAGTTTATTGAGGATTATGACTTTGAGTTGCACTATCACCCGGGAAAGGCCAATGTTGTGGCCGATGCTCTTAGTAGGAAATCCATTAGTGATGTAGCTTGTATAGCCATCCGGGAGTGGGAAATGTTGGGTGCACTTGGCGAGTTTGATTTGCTTCTGGGTGAATCTATTGAGTCTACAGCCTTGTTTTCTATAGTTGCGCAGCCTACACTTGTGAATCAGGTGTTAGAGGCACAGATGGGTGACTTTGAGGTAGAATCCCTTCGAGAGAAGATCTCCAGTGGGAAAGCTAAAAAGGGTTTGACTGTGTATCCCGACTTAAGTGTGAGGTATCGAGACCGTTTGTTTGTGTCGGAGTCTTGCCGAGAGGAAGTACTCTAAGAGTTTCACCATTCATGCCTTATGGTGCATCCGAGAGGCACGAAGATGTATCGTGATTTGGGTCGCCAGTTTTGGTGGCGGGGTATGAAGAAAGATATGGCAATTTTTGTATCCAAGTGCCTTACTTGTCAGCAAGTGAAGGCCAAACATCAGAGGCCAGCGGGTTTGTTACAACCCTTGCCTATAGCCGAGTGGAAATGGGAACATGTCACGATGGACTTCGTTGTAGGTCTTCCGAAGACTCAGCGGGGTAGTGATGCTATTTGGGTGGTAGTTGACCGGTTGACTAAGCCGGCACACTTTATTCCTATGCGCGTGAGAGATTCAGTAGATCATCTTGCCGACTTGTATATTCGGGACTTAGTGAGGTTGTATGGGGTCCCGATGTCGATTGTTTCAGATAAAGATCCGCGTTTTATTGCTAGGTTGTGGCAGAGTTTACAGAGTGCCTTAGGCACTAGGTTGACCTTTAGCACGGCTTACCGTCCTCAGACTGACGGGCAGTCCGAGCGTACCATTCAGATCCTTGAGGATATGCTTCGAGGTTGTGTCGTTGACTTTAGTGGGTCGTGGGAGAGGCACTTGCGCTTAGTGGAGTTTGCCTACAACAACAGTTTCCAATCGAGTATTGGTATGGCACCGTTTGAGGCCTTGTATGGCCGACCGTATAGATCTCCAGAGTGTTAGGCCGAGGTGGGTGATGCACCTTTGTTGGGCCCGGAGTTGGTACGGGAAACAACCGAGAAAGTTAAGCTTATCTGTAGGAGGCTTGTTATAGCCCAGAGTCGCCAAAAGAGTTATGCCTATCGTAAGAGGAGGCCTTTGGCATTCGAGGCAGGTGATCATGACTTTTTGAAAATATCACCTAGGCGGGGTTTGATGAGATTTGGGAAGAGTGGGAAGTTGTCCCATCGGTTTATTAGCCCTTTCGAGATCCTTGAGAGGATTGGCGAGGTTGCCTACCGTTTAGTTTTACCGCCGTAATTGTCCGGGGTGCATGACGTATTTCATGTCAGTATGCTTTGGAATTACAAGCCAGATCCGTCACATGTATTGGATTGGACCGACTTAGAGGTTGATGAGGATGCCTCGTATGAGGAGAGACCGATAAGGGTCTTAGATAGGTGGGAACAAGTCTTGCGAGGCAAGACGATACCCTTAGTAAAAGTTCTGTGGAAACATCACGGGGTGAAGGAAGCCACTTGGGAATGTGAGTTGGAGGTCCGAGAGAAGTATCCGGATCTATTTGTGGATGTCTGAGCTTATTTCGAATATTTTGTTGTATTGATAAACTTTAAGAACATTGAATATGTCTTAAGTTGTAAAACGTTGTGTATGTTTCGGTTTATGGAAGCATTATTGAATATGCCTTGAAAATGGATGTTTAATTTGACAATGTATATGTTAAATGTATTGTAGAAATGCAAATATATCATTAACATTGAATATGTTATGAAATGGTGGAATATGGTATTGGAATTTGTTAAATTTCAAAGAAAAGCATGTTGTAAATGCATATTGAATTATATTATGAATTGCCTCTTGAAAAGAGATGGAATGACCGGTAATGGGTCAGGATGTTAAGTATTGAATTGTAATATTGTTGAGAATTCAGAAATCATGTTTTTGAAACTATTAGGTTTTATTTCTTGGCAATCCCGTTTGACAAAACTCCTTTGAGTTGTAATTTTATTCGCATTTTTATTTCAGTAAGGCTATGAGTTGTTAGAGGCGAATCCAACCCGAATCGTGCTTTGCAGAGAAGTTTGTGATGTCAGTACTTTCAATATTGCCACTTCGCTGATTATGACGGGAGTCGAGTTGCCCGGTCAGCTTGCGGGCCGAAGCAAAATGCAAAATTGCATTCAAAATTGTAACAGTTTTTAGTTCCAGATTTTCTAGTTTTGGTCTTCCCACTCAAGCGGGGAAAGTGACGCTCGAGCGGGGTTTGCGAGCTCACAGTATCTCTGCTATGCCTGAAAAAGTACTGGATGATGTGATTCGACGCTCGAGCGTGGAAACTGACGCTCGAGCGTGGAGCCTATATGAAATCACGAAATATGAAGTCTCCGCTCGAGCGGGAAGTCCCACGCTCGAGCGGACCGTGCGAACCCAGATTTCCAGATTTGTTAAGGAGTTGGTTTTCTTCCAAATCTAGGATTACTTTTGGTTTTCTATAAATACTTGGTTTTCTCCCAAAGCTAAGGGTACTTTTCCAGATCTTCTTTTTGGATCTTAAGGTTTATATCTGGAGATATTTTGTTAGATTTTCTTTGATGTTTTTATTGAGTATTCAACTCATGGCTTAAAAGAGAGTACATCAAAGGTTTTGTTTGTTATACAAAAGAGAAAGTTGTTCTTCAGTGGATTCTGAAGAATTCGAGCCTGAAGCTTCGGTGGATTCTGGAGTGGCTCATCGTAAAGACAATTTCAAGGTGAAGACGATGTTGGAAAAGGCACATAGAGGTTGGTTCAATTAGGCGTGGATTCGCTAGGTAATTGAGAGTATACCTGTGTAATTCCTTTAAATCTTCTTAGTGGATTGTTTTGTGGCTGTTGCCCGTGGTTTTTTAATCACAGTTGGAGGTGTCCAATTGTGATTTTTCCACGTTAAAATCGTTGTGTTGATTTGTCTTGATTGTTTGATTGGGATTGTTATATACTGCTTAAAATTGTTACATAATCACAAATCAATATCTAGGGGATTTCACAGTTGGAGGTGTCCAATTGTGGTTTTTCCACGTTAAAATCGTTGTGTTGATTTGTCTTGATTGTTTGATTGGGATTGTTATATACTACTTAAAATTGTTACATAATCACAAATCAATATCTAGGGGATTTCTAGATTTTTTAGAAACTTATAATTAATTTCGGGGACGAAATTCTTTAAGAGGGGGAGGTTATAGCGATCCCAGATTTTTTCCCTTTATGTACAGTATTCCGGACTTGAGTTCCATGATTGAGTATTGTTGTTTATGTCTCATTTCGTCCTTTAATTCTTGGTATATGAGTTTTAAGATGTCGTGGGCGTGTTTCGAACAGGTTGGTTGAGTTTTGGTCTCTAATCTTGTTGCCCAAATTTTTGATGATCCGCTCGAGCGGAGTTTACATCCTTTCAGCATTTCATGCATCTAAAAATATACTGCGGAAGTGTTTTTCACGCTCGAGCGGAGTTCATTACGCTCGAGCGGGTCTGAGCTCGAGCGGGTATCTTTGCGCTCGAGCGGGTATCTTTGCGCTCGAGCGGATATCTTTGCGCTCGAGCGGGTATTCGAGTTCTGTTTTAGTACTGGAGGAGTGTATTTTACGCTCGAGCGGGTATTTTTGCACTCGAGTGGGTAGTGCTTTGCTGTTGTGCCTTGGTGCTCGAGCGGGTATATTTACGCTCGAGCGGATGAAGTTTTTTGTGTCTTACGCTCGAGCGGACTTTACGTATATCAAATCGCGACTATGTCATTTTAAATTACTTTTCGACCCACACTCTCTCTCTAACTTTTCAAAACCCTTATTTGAAAGCTCCTCTCTCTAGAATACAACTTCTCTCTATGAAATCATCTAGCTCTAGTGATCTTCTACCTTAATCCCTTTATATAAAGTGTGGAGCTTGGCTTGGTCTTCATTTGGATCCGAAAATCATTGGGTTTGGAGCACATTCGAGTTTCTTCAACATCTCCTTTGAGTCTCTTCTCTTGAGGTAAGGATACCTTACTCCATCTTATGTGTTTTAACATAAGTTTTAGTCATTTTGATTAGGTGGTGTTGTTTGGAAATTTTTGGAAAGTTAGGGTTTGACTTGAGGTTATAAAAAAGGGGTTTTCAAATGTTAAGCTCCATGTGTATGTGAGACCTTGGAAAAATGGAATTATTGTTGTTAAATTGATGAAATTGAACCTTAGGGTTGATATTTGAGAAAAGGGAAAAATGCCCTAATTATGTTAAATAATTAATTTGGGGAAATGCGAAATTGAATTGAGAACCATGAAATTGGGGAATTGTGAGAGTAAATGGTATAGCTAGATAAATTAATCATTCACCTATGAAAATGTTGGTATTTTATCTGTTGATAAATTTATTATCTCTTTAGAGATAACTGCTTTGGGCTATCGATGGAGGATAGTCTTGATTGTTGTAGACATTGTATGTTGATTAGGGAAAACTGAAACTAATCACATTGGATATGTCACTGAATATGACGGTTGGAATAATACATCGAATATGTATATTGATTGATCATTGTATATGATAAATGTTCAAATACATTGTATATGTATATTGTTTGGGATGAGATAGGGGATGTACTCCATGGTTTGAGAGGAGATAGGGGATGGACTCCATTGATAACTAAGTCGGCCGGAGTGTCCAGGGTGAAAGTCCCGAAATCTTGATTACGTTTGCATAACGTAGATAATTGAAAAATGAAAGTGCTTTAATATGAGTTCTAATCTCATGTGAATTGTGAATAACGGAAGTGTCTTGATATGAGTTATAGTCTCATTTAATTGTTTGGCTAGATATTGAGCCAGGTTTATGAATGTAAATTGGATAAGTAATGGAAAGTGGAATGAAACACGGATGAAATTGTCATGGGACTGGAATGTGTTGTAAGTTGATTTACAAGTGTTAATCATCTATCAAATGCTAATGTTTTAGTTATTGCACATAATTGGTTTAGTATATCTCTACTGGGCTTTGGCTCACCCTATATGGGACATCATTTTCAGGTTCAGGTGATATGCCACCTCCAAGGACGTAGCTTGGGAGGCTTTGAGGCTGATAGATCTTTTTGGTTGTTCTCTTTTGGTATTACATGTAAATTCAAGCCAATGGCTTAAAGTGTATTTGAGTTAGTACTCTCTTTTTGTAACCAAGTGTTGGCTTGGAAAGTTGTAAGCCCATAGGGCATTTACTTTTGTTGTCAACATGTAATACTTTTCTAATGAATACTCTGATGAATGGAAATATACTTTATTCTCTTATGGCTATGCATGTCAAGAATGTGGGTTTATATGTATTATTTTGAGGGCGTTACAAACACTACCACCATGCCACCGCTACCACTATCATGCCACCGCCACCACTATCATGCCACCGCCACTACTACCACCACCACCACCACTATCGCTACCACTACCACCACCACCACTATGCCAACGCTGCCACCACTACTGTCATTATTGCCATAAACACCACCATCATTTACTTCCATTACCATTACAACCACCACCACCATGCCACTACTACTACTTGTTGGAACAATCATCTGTGTAAATAAAATAAATTGAAACTAATTCAAACGAAATAAAATAAAAACTTACAGAATTTATTTTATAGAACCAAATGAAAAATAAAAGACCAAGTCGAATGTGTGGCACTCTGTCTTTAAGATAGATTCGCCCCCGCTACGGTGCTTACGGTTGAGTGGTGTATATCTCCCAGGATACAATGATCTTCACAAATTTGTAGTAGCACTTCAAACAAATTTGTCCGGCGAACTAGAACCTTGTGTTCTATACTCTCTATAAAAAATTCCTAAAACTAATATGAAGAATAATGCAAATAAATCTGGACAGCAAGAGAAATAAAAATCAGACTATTTTTTTTGATGCTATAACTCTGCTGGAATGTTGGTATTTATAGGCACAACAAGACCTGTTCGAACAGGTGTGAATCTATCCAACAGATTCAGATTTGAATTTGAACAGGTGCTATTTTGAATTAGACAGATCTACAATCTGATTTCAACAGATTAACTGCAGCAGTTGATAATTGTCCAGTTTAACAGATCTGAAACTGTTAAAAACTATTCGGCAGTTACTGTAGGAAATTCGGACATAAAGAGGCACAACTTTTGGACAAGAATTTGAATTCACATTCAAATTCGAATTACAAAATTAATTTTTTCGACAAAAAAATTTGGAAAAGATTCAAATAAACTTTGTCCAAAAAATTAATACAAGAATCGACCCAACCCACACCCGGGCCCGGACGGACGGCGGCGCGTGCGCGCGTGTGTGGTGGTTTGGGCTAAGGTTCACTTTGTCCATAACTCCTCCCTTCTACAAACTTGGGGTGCTCCTTGGGGCCCAACCCAAGTGTTATAGGCTAGAACTTATATACACATAAAAGCTCTCTTAAAGTTTCAATGTGGGACAACCCATTAAAAGGAAACCCACATTTAAATATTTAAATGTCCATTCCTCAAACCTGAAAACGACGTCAACTTCTCATTCACTCATAAATGGTTTTGACGAACCGTCTTCACCGTATGACTTGCCACGCGGCAAGGAACACTTCACCTCTTTGGACCCACTCAATTTTGTGCTCAAAGATGGCCCAAAATAAACCTATATTACACCATTTTTCCAACAATCCCCCGCATGAATGGAATTTGACGGAGAGAAAATATAACAGCATGATCTAAATACAGAGAGTACAGAAATTGGAAATATTCTGCAAAGGATAAGTAGTTTTTGGCTTTGAACCTTCCCTTGTGAGACACTATCGGATTTACTAGCTAACCAGTGAACATGATGTCTTGAACTGTTCAGCCGTTTGTGTAAACCAAGACAATAGAACTCACACAGTATATCCCCAGACACAGTTTAGTTCTCACTATTGTGTTCATTTTAGCCCTGAACAACCTGGTCTTTCATGAGTGATCTAGAGAATTGTAGCCGTTCACAAATCTCATAGAACCAGCCCAGTTCACACTCATATAGGTGATTCTTATGAAGAGTATCTTGCCATACTCCACTAGGTATTCCTAGATATAAGAATCATTAAAAGTATTACTTAACCTAAAACGCTGCAGACATCACTATTTCATCATAGAAATGGGTAGAAGTTAGACTCCCCAGTGATCCTTCTGAGTCATACACAAGTCGGTTGTCCCTTTGAACCTAGATATTGAGATCTCTAGTCAATTAGGTTAGGTTTCCGTTGTGGTAACTCTTATTTAATAGGCTTAAGTCCCATTCTCCTCGATGAGTTTTCAACTAGCTCTCTTGCTAACCCTTTGGTTAGTGGATCCGCTATGTTGTCTTTAGACTTCACATATTCAATGGAAATAATTCCATTAGAGAGTAGTTGTCTCACGGCGTTATGTCGATAACGAATGTGTCGTGACTTACTATTATACATATGATTCTGTGCTCTACCTATTACTGATTGACTATCGCAATGTATGCATATAGCAGGCACTGGTTTTGGCCACATTGGAATATCTTCAAGGAAATGGTGAAGCCATTCTGCTTCTTCCCCAGCTTTTTCTAAAGCTATGAATTCTAATTCCATAGTAGACCTTACAATGCAAGTCTGTTTGGAAGATTTCCAAGATACTGCAGCCCCACCAAGAGTACAGACATACCCACTAGTGGACTTTGAGTCTTTAGTATCTGATATCCAATTTGCATCACAGTATCCTTCAAGTACTGCTGGATATCTAGTATAATTAAGCCCAATGTTACGAGTAAATCGAAGATATCTTAGAACCCTTATAATTGCTTTCCAGTGTTCTACTCCCGGATTACTCGTATATCTACTTAATTTACTTACTACATAAGCTATATCTGGGTGAGTGCAGTTCATCAAGTACATTAAGCTTCCAATAATTTGGGCATACTCTAATTGAGAAATATTTTCCTGTACATTCTTAGATAGAAACAAATTAACATCTACAGGTGTTCTAGCAAGATGATCATCATCTTTGCTAAATTTGTCAAGTATTTTCTTAATGTAATGAGATTGTGACAAAGCATAACCTTCTGATATTTTGGTAATTTTCATACCAAGAATTACATCAGCAATGCCCATGTCCTTCGTGTCAAAATGTTTATTCAACATTTTCTTGATAGTTTTGATCATGTCATTATTACTACATATGATGAGCATATCATCCACATAAAGACATACAATGACATAACATTTGTCTGTGTTTTTAATGTAAACACATTTGTCACACTCATTAATTTTGAATCCATTTGACATCATTGCCTTGTCAAATTTCTCATGCCATTGCTTAGGCGCTTGTTTTAAACCATATAATGATTTAACCAATTTACACACTTTCTTTTCTTTTCCTGGAATAGAAAACCCTTCTGGTTGTTCCATGTAAATTTCTTCATCTAACTCACCATTTAAGAAAGCGGTTTTCACATCAATTTGATGAATTTCTAGATTGTATAGAGATGCAGTGGCAATTAGCATTCTAATGGATGTTATTCTAGTAACCGGTGAGTATGTGTCAAAGTAATCAAGACCTTCTTTTTGTCTAAAACCTTTGACTACAAATCTTGCCTTGTATTTGTCAATTGATCCATCCGTTTTCATTTTTCTTTTGAAAATCCACTTGTACCCAAGAGGTTTACAACCTGGTGGTAAGTCCACAAATTCCTAAGTGTGATTTTGTAAGATGGATTCAACTTCACTATTGACAGCTTCTTTCCATAAAGAAGCTTCAGGACTAGACATAGCCTCTTTAAAGGTTAAAGGCTCATTTTCAAACAAATATGTTAGAAAATCTAGACCAAAAGATTTTGAGGTTCTAGCACGTTTACTACACCTAGGTTCCTCTTCCTCATTTTGATCTAACTCTTGCTCTTGATCATGTTCTTGATCATTACTAGTAATAGCATCAAAAGATCTTTTATTAGTACTAGTCTCTTGTCCAGTCTTATTTGAAAATACATGTTCAAAGAATGATGCATTCCGAGACTCAATAATAATATTTATATGCATTTTGGTATGTTATGATTTATAAATTAAAAACCGATATGCACTACTATTCTTGGCATAACCAATGAATATGCAATCAATGATCTTAGGACCTATCTTAGTCTTTTTGGGACTAGGAATAGCCACTTTTGCCAAACACCCCCACACTTTTAAGTATTTGTAGGATGGTACTCTTCCATGCCACAATTCATAAGGTGTCTAATTTACTCTCTTTCGGGGTACTTTATTAAGTATATAATTAGCAAAAAGTATTGCTTCCCCCCACAAGTTCTGAGGTAATCCAGAACTGATTAACATGGCATTCATCATTTCTTTTAAAGTCCTATTTTTCCTTTCAGCAATTCCATTTTACTGAGGTGAGTAAGGAGTGGTGGTTTGATGAATTATTTCATGTTCTTTACAAAACTCACCAAAAGGTGATTCATATTCACCACCTCTATCACTTCTAAGTTTCTTGATTTTCTTACCAAGTTGATTTTCAACTTCATTCTTATATTGAATGAAAGTTTCCAAGGCTTCATCCTTGGTTTGAATTAAATAAACATAACTATATCTAGTATAGTCATCTATAAATGTGATAAAATATTTTTTCCCACCTCTAGTTTGAATTGATTTAAAATCACAAATGTCACTATAAATTAATTCAGTGGTTCAGTACTTCTTTCAATTGAATAAAAAGAAGTTTTAGATAATTTTGCCTCAACGCAAATTTTACATTTATGATTTGAATCAATTTCAAATTTAGGTAAACATTCCATATTAATTAATCTACGCAAAGATTCATAATTAACATGTCCTAGTCTACCATACCATAAATTTGAAGACTCAAGCAAGTAAAAAGAAGATGTATTTTTATTAATAATTGAGGGTACAACGGTCATTACATTCATCTTGAAAAGGCCATCAAACATGTAACATTTTCCTACATATATCTCATTCTTAGTAAGTACAAATTTATCACTCTCAAATACTAACCTAAACCCATTCTTACTGAAGATTCATGCGAATGTCCAGTACATGCAGGACATTGTTGAGAGTGAGTTCCTTTCCAGATGTCATCTTGAGAACAATCTTCCCTTGTCCATCAACTTTGGAAGTTGAGGAGTTGCCCATAAAAAGTTGTCCACCATTATCCACTGTAGAATAAGATGTGAACATCTTTTTGTCGGCACAAATATGGCGAGTAGCACCAGTGTCCACCCACCATTCTTTAGAATTTCCGACAAGATTTGCCTCGGAAACAACTGCAGAAAGATTGATATCATCTACACCATTGGAAATATTATCCACTTCGGTCATATGGGCTTGAGCAGGCTTCTTGCTTGTTCTTCTTTTGCTTTTGCCTTTGCTACGGCAATCTTTGGCCCGATGTCCCTCTTTGTCACAGATGTAACATTTGCCATTAAACTTGTACTTTTTATTTTTCCCCCCTTTAGAGCCGTGTGATGAACTTTTTCCAGAAGACTTTCGTTTCTTGGTTTTTGAAGCATGTTCCACCACATTTGCCTTAGACTCCATAGGATGCTTATCAGCCCGTTTTTCAGAATTGCGGTTGTCCTCCTCAATCCTCAAACGCGCAATTAATTCTTTCAAAGACATTTCTTTGCGCTTGTGTTTGAGGTAGTTCTTGAACTCCTTCCAGCCTTGTGGTAATTTCTCAATTAAGGCTGCAACTTGGAAGGATTCACTGAGAGACATGCCTTCTGCATGAATGTCATGCAGAATGAGTTGGAGATCTCGAACTTGACCGATCACAGTCTTAGAATCAACCATCACAAAATCTAGGAATTTGCCAACCACAAATTTCTTTGAGCCGGCATCTTCCGTTTTGTATTTTTTCTCCAGAGACTCCCAAAGTTCCTTTGCTGTCTTGATAGGACTGTAGACGTTGTATAATGTGTTGTCAAGTCCGTTCAAGATGTAGTTTCAGCAAAGAAAATCAGCATGTTTCCAGGCATCAACCGCAGCAACCACTTGCCGGTCGGTTTCATTCTCTTTCAAAATAAGAGCATCCCCGTGGAGAAAACGAGCCAGGTTCAGAGTTGTAAGATAGAACAACATTTTATGTTGCCATCTTTTAAAATCAGTTCTTGAGAACTTCTCTGGCTTCTCACCATGATTTACTGGTACCGTCACCACAGGAGAGGGAGTTGGTGCAATTGCAGCCACCACAGTAGTACTCGTTTGAGCATTTGTTTCAGTAGCCATTAATTCTAAATTATAAAACAAAATTATAATTAGAATTTATACAACACAAAAAATTAATCCAATTTCACATAATTAAATTCTGTAAAAATAAAAGAAACAAGAATGTAACTTTTATTTTTTCACTTAATTTGGAAGAAAATTAAATTTCTGTAACACTTCAATAATTAAAACACTAAAGCAGAATTTTAATTAATGAACACTCAGAAATAATTTCTGAAAACCAAAATTAATTTCTGAAAAAATTTCACAAATAAATATTTTGAATTGTTAATGACACCAGTATATTACTACTAGTTGTCAAAGAAAATAGACCGTATATTACTTCTATCTGTCAAATAGTATATAATCACTATTTGTTTTTCCAACCAGAATATTATTTTGTAAATCCATAGAAAATAATTTTTTTTCTTTGTAAAAGAAGAAAAAGAATGGGAAACAAACGAAAAATTCTGTAAACAGAATAATTCGAATCTGTCTTAAGATTGGTTGAACAATCTTCTGTGTAAATAAAATAAATTGAAACTAATTCAAACGAAATAAAATAAAAACTTACAGAATTTATTTTATAGAACCAAATGAAAAATAAAAGACCAAGTCGAGTGTGTGACACTCTGTCTTTAAGATAGATTCGCCCCCGCTACGGTGCTTACGGTTGAGTGGTGTATATCTCCCAGGATACAATGATCTTCACAAATTTGTAGTAGCACTTCAAACAAATTTGTCCGGCGAACTAGAACCTTGTGTTCTATACTCTCTATAAAAAATTCCTAAAACTAATATGAAGAATAATGCAAATAAATCTGGACAGCAAGAGAAATAAAATTCAGACTATTTTTTTGGATGCTATAACTCTGCTGGAATGTTGGTATTTATAGGCACAACAAGACCTGTTCGAACAGGTGTGAATCTGTCCAACAGATTCAGATTTGAATTTGAACAGGTGCTATTTTGAATTAGACAGATCTACAATCTGATTTCAACAGATTAACTGCAGCAGTTGATAATTGTCCAGCTTAACAGATCTGAAACTGTTAAAAACTATTCGGCAGTTACTATAGGAAATTCGGACATAAAGAGGCACAACTTTTGGACAAGAATTTGAATTCAAATTCAAATTCGAATTACAAAATTAATTTTTTCTGCAAGAAAATTTGGAAAAGATTCAAATAAATTTTGTCCAAAACATTAATACAAGAACCGACCCGACCGACACCCGTGCCCGGCTCGCCTGGTGGTTTGGGCTAAGGTTCACTTTGTTCATAACTCCTCCCTTCTACAAACTTGGGGTGCCCCTTGGGGCCCAACCCAAGTGTTGTAGGCTAGAGCTTATATACACATAAAAGCTCTCTTAAAGTTTCAATGTGGGACAACCCATTAAAAGGAAACCCACATTTAAATCTTTAAATGTCCATTCCTCGAACCTGAAAACGACGTCAACTTCCCATTCACTCATAAATGGTTTTGATGAACCATCTTCACCGTGTGACTTGCCATGCGGCAAGAAACACTTCACCTCTTCGGACCCACCCCAAAATACGTTTGGGGCACACCCAATTTTGGGCTCAAAGATGGCCCAAAATAAGCCTATATTACACCATTTTTCCAACACTACCGCTACTACTACCACAACCACCACCCCCACCACTATGCCATTGCCACCACTACCACCACTACTATCACAATATAAAAATAAAAATATATAATTTAAAAATAATAAATTTTAAATTTGATTTTATACATATCAAACAACTTATTTTTAATTCAACACTTAAATTTTTATGAAACAGTTTTTCAACTTAAAAAATTCAGTATTCAATTTTCAATACTTAATTTTGAGTTTCAATTTTCAATTTTTAGCTTATCAAACTGTGACACCCAAAGTTTTAATTTAATTCAACACCGTGTTAATATCAATTAATCATGAGTAGGAAAAATATAAAAGAAAAACATATATATATATAATTAATAAATAAATAGAATTCCTTATTATATCAAAAAGTGCATAGTGGAAGCGTATGATTTAAAAAGTTGGTTGTTATTAATTTTCAAATATTAAAAATTGAAAGATTAAATTGTTTAAGGGGATAGATTGTGGGCACCACACCTTTAAAATATTAAATATTTTAATAAGCAGTTAGTGATGTTGTATAGTTTGGTGGTGATGTTTTTAGACATGAACCTAACTTATAATCATATGTATTTTTAGGGATCATTGTGGATTACCAAAGAAGGTAATAACTTTTAGAATTGTAAAAATGAAGCCAAGTAAAATTTCTGTGAGCCAAGGATTAATGTGGCTCTTGGTAAATTCTTGGGGTTAAAACCAAAGGTCAAGGCCAAGAATTGTAAGGTCCCGATATCCCATATCGGGAATGGAGGGAGAGTTCCTGAGTTATAAAAGTAAAAATCTAGACTCTTATATAGCATCGAGGCCTTTTCTCGGGTGATGAAATTCCTAGCAAAACTCCCTAGTTAAGTGCACTTACGCTGGAGTAGTTCTGGGATAGCTGACCCACTGGGAAAAACAAATCCGTGTGGGCATGGCCCAAAGCGGACAATATCGATGACATATGAAGGGTTGGGGCGTTACAAATAGTACCAAAGCCGACCCTCCGGAGTACCGAGTGTGGGCCATTGGCGTCTCTCGGTGCATGTGGGCAAGCTTGCGAGCTAGCAGGCTACTGCAGGGGGACGTGCAGCCTTAAGAGGGGTGGATTGTAAGGTCCCGGTGTCCCACATCAAGAATAGAGGGAGAGCCTAATTTTGGGTAATTAAACGTGAAACCCTGAGCATTAGGTTAATAGCATTTTAGCCCTAGTTTTGTAAAAGTTGCAAAATGGCCCAATAAAGAATAATTTTCTCGTATATTATCATAATTAATTCCTAGAACACCACTTTATAATTGGAAATACCCTAAAAGTTGATTTTTATTTATTTTACCTCCTAGTTTCTAAATTAATTCATACCTTTTATTTATTTTTTTGTTCTTTCATTTATTATTTATTGGAATATTTATTATTATTATTTGAACATGAATATTTACATAGGTATAAGAAATATTATTTTGGGGAAAATTGGTTGAGAAAAAATATCTTGATATGTAGAATTTCCCTTATTCATTAAGCTAGAGGGCAAAATGGTCTTTTCAACCCAAACTCCTTTCCTATAAATTGAGAGCATTGCCTCAATTCCTTGCTCACATTTTAGCAACCAAGGAGATGGTGAGAGAAAGGAGAGTGTGACTAGGGAGAAGAAGAAAAAAAAATGAAGAAAAGGTGCCTTCTTGAATCAAGGTAAGAACACATCTCTCCTCTGTCTTCTCCAATTCTTTCACCCATCTTGTCCTATTGTCTAGTATGCCCTCTTGTGTTGCATATTAATGGTAAATGGTAAATAAGGTTTTTGGTGTGTATGAAAGTGTGGGTATGATCTATTGACTTTGTCTTGCAATTTTGTCAAACTGTGCACTGCTGTAACTTCTCTAATTTAAAAGAGATATCAAATTTATTTATTTCTCAAATCTGAATTTAACATAGGACATTTGGTGAGTTTAGAGCTTGTGATAATTTTATTAGCCCCTCATTGTGTGTTTTTAGGGCTTGGATATTTTGTTTTAAAAATCTAGTCCTGAGTTTCTGAAAACAGTCCACTTCTTGCAATTTTATAAAATTCCAAAAAAAATCATCTCATGTTGGTTCTTCTATCAAAATTTAGAAGTCTTAGTCCTCTTTCTAACAAAATTTATTTGGGTGAAAATCATCGAGTAAATTGAGAGGAAAGCTAGTTTTCCTAAGGGGTGACAAAGCTGGATAGGTTTTCGAACAGAGCTTGTAGATGAATTTCTGGATGTATTGTGCAAATTCTGAAAATTAGAACTGAAAATAGACTTGTTGTTTATTGTTTCTGTTCAATTTCATCCCCTAATATTACCTAGAAGTATTTTTACCAAAGGAGACAATATCAATGACATGTGAAGGGTTGGGACGTTACAAGAACAGGTGACAAAAGAGAGAGCTTCTATAATTCTTAGCTTGGGCCTCACACTTGGGTAGGTATAAATAGTGAGGGTGCTGAAGTAGAATGAGAGGAAGCAACCAACTAAGTAGAGTGTAAGGAGGAATAGCACAGCAAGAAGAGGTTCGGGAGTAGAAGAAAAAATAAGGGTAAATTTATATTAAAAATGAGTAATATTATACCTTGAACACCATAAAATATTTTACATATATTTTAAGTTATCATGATTTATTTTATGCAATTCATGTTTTATAAATTATATTAATGTTTTAATTACGTTAATGATTTTATAAACCCTATTTGCTTAAATTGAAACACATGGATATGATTTATTTAAATTTAGAAATTATTTGACAATGACTAGATAAATATTTATTTTTGTAAGTACCTCCACGGAAATCCCATGATTTGGGAAACTTAAATAATCATTAGCCTCTGATTGGTCACTTTGTGGCCCTCTGTTTGTCTTGGATCCATTGATCTTTGTTTTAATTATCACTTTGGTGACCTCTGTTCTGTTCTGTACCATGGTTATGATTATTTTGCTTATATGAATTCTGAATTAAAATTTTATTGTTTAAATAATTTATTTATTTAAACTGAATTGTTCACTATTTTAGCCTAAAAAATTACTCGTAGTAATTTTTGTAACCTCATATTCACTATATAATATTTATCACCCTACCCTATGCTTACAGTTATTATCCCCTTTCAGATGATGAGATTTAGTAAGATCGAGATTGGGAAGAAATCGCAATGTTTTTATTTTTATTTACTATCTGTAATCCTGATTAGACTCTTATAATTAAATAAGGCCCAAATGAATATTTATTTTTTTTTTAAATAAACTTTTTGGTATCCATATATTTTATTTTATCTGCTTGCGTTATTAATACAGAAATTTTAGAATTAGTTTTTTTTTTTTTTTATTGTCGCGACGCCTAACCCTTGGGTACCGAGGTTGGGTCGTGACACAAACAACGCCTAATTAGTTGTCTTAATGGCATTTGTTAATTGTAATTTTAAAACTATGATGTCAATTTGTTTGATTTAGTTTTTGAAAATTATTTTTAAAACTATATGAGTGTTGATTTTTGACCTCACAACCATTTGTTTGTTTGTTTTTTTTTTTGTCTTCAGTGATTTTTTAAAATATTTAATCAAAAATTTAAATTTTTAGATGCACCTCATTTAAATACACTTAAAAAGTAAAATATTTATAATAAAAATATATAATAAAATCACTATATACAAAAAAAAAATGAAAAATTTTATTTTTTTGGTTTTTTTTTTTTTTTTTGTATGTAATGGATTTTTTAAGATTTCTTGATGGATAATTTATTTTTTAAATGGGTCTAAAAAATAAAAAAACAATAATAATTAAAATATAAAACAATTATTAAAAACAAAAAATATATATATGAAAACAAAACCAAACAAACTTGCAATAAGACATTACAAATTTTGACTATAAGGGATTTTAAATTACTACTCTTAAATCAAGTACTGCCATTAAAGCAAAAAATTTGTTATCGCCTACAGAATCGATTATTAGTTTAGGCCAATTTTGGGAGCAGTTTTGATCCTTGGCTCGAAAAAAAGGGGCACTAATGCCCCGAAAATCCAAAAAAGGTAAAAAAAAAAAAAAAACACAAGGCAAAGAAAAAAAAAAAAAGCAGAATTACCAAAATTGGAAATTTAGGGGCATTAGTGCTAGCATTTTTAGTGCTAAAAAACATTTCTCTTTTGGGAGTTCGCTTAAAGTTATTTTTGTTTTGGAAAAGAAAATAAACGCCATAATTTTTTGAAGATTATATCCAAAAAAAAAAATTTATAGCAAGCACCATAAACTTAGCACAATTATACTATGCTCTCCTAATGGTAAACTTTGCACCCTTATAATATTTGTAATATAAAAATAATAATATTACATCTCCTAATTTATCATCCTTAAATGACCCTTAATAATGTGGTATTGAGATTATACCACATATAATGAAATGTTTGACAAATTAAAATTTGACACTTGTCAGACACATCATTAGGGATGATTTTTAGGAATAATAAATTAGGTACCTCAAATATTTTTCAAATAAAAATAATATTATCACTACTTTTACACTAAAAATATATAAGGGAAATTACAAAAAAAAAAAAAAAAAAAAAAAAAAAACTTCTAGGGTTTGACTATTTAACAAATTAAATCCTAAATTTTTAAGTTTGTCAATTTAAACCCCAGACTTTTGATTTGTTTTCAATCTAAACCATTTGGCTACTTTCGTTCAGTAAAATTAACGGAAAATTTATATTTTACTCATTAAACTCATTAAAAAAAATGATATTTTATACATTTTATATATACTTATATTGAGTTTAATAACCAAAATATTATTTTTTTGTCGATTTTACTTAACAAAAATATGCGAATGGTTTAGATTGAAAGCAAATCAAAGGTTTGGAATTTAAATTGACAAAATTAAAAATTCAGAGTTTAATTTATTAAAAGGGTCAAACTATTGGAATTTTTTTGTAACTGTCCCAAATATATATATATATATATATATATAATTCAAAGTAGAGTAAAAAAGACAAATTTCCAACTTAGGAAAAATCCCCAGAGCATGTTTGGTACATAGAAATGGAATGACATGAGAATGGAAAGAAAATGAAAATGAAATAGGATAAAAGATAATTTTAGTCCCTAAAGTATACGCTGTTTGTCATATTAGTCTCTTAAGTTTTAGTTTTGTCATTTTGGTTCTCAAAGTTGTCAATTTGGTCTTAGGTCTAATGTCTATCTACATTGATAACAAAAATATGGACAAAAGACAATTTTAGTCCAAAAAATATGTGTTTCTTGTCATTTTAGTTCAGGTAAATTACACTTTGCACCCCTGCACTTTGCACCAAATCTCACTTTGGCCCCTACACATGAAATCATGACAGTCAACTCATTAAACTTTTGGTCAAACCCCACTTTAGTCCCTACACATGAAATCATGACAGTGAACCTCCTACACTTTTACTCAAATCCCACTTTGGTCTATGTACAAATGTCAATATCTCTCTTCTGTTATTTCATTTTTAAATTTTTAACAAAATCCAGTCATGTGAAAAAAAATGTGACTACAAAATAAGGGTAAGAAAGGAAAATCATTCATATTTTCCATCAGCACACTTTGCCCTATGTGATAAGCACATGAAAGTTATATAATACAATATATATATATATATATATATATGTTTGTATGGTAAAAATTGGGACAAAAATGCAAGAAAGTAGAGCTTTTGAAATAAAATAAAAAATGCAACAAAGAAATCAAAGAGAAAGAAAGATAAATAGACAGAAGATTGTGTTATCATGAAAAATAAAGTTTCATAATTCCAATTTATGCAAAACCCTAGTTCATCTTCTTAATTATTCACAATTTGCGTTTTGTTTTAACATAATACAGTCATATTTTAGTGTAAATTTTGAGATAACATGTGTCACACCTTAAAATTTAGATAATTAAATATTAAATTAGGACTAAACCCCAATCAATATTTCATCATCCAAATCCTAAGGGTGAAACAAAAAAAACTAAACGCCAACTAAACCATCCACCATAATCTCATAACTATCCAATACCTCCAACATTAAAGTAACAATAAATAGTCAAAATAACTTAAATAATGTACAGTTACAAACCATGCCAAATTATCCGAATACTAAAGTCATAAAAAAAAAAATAAATACATAAACCAATATCAACCCTAAGTTCAAGAAAACAAAAGAAATCCAAACGACAAGTCCAACAACTATAGTAATTCCACGTCACTACCGTAACCCAACTAATCCTACAAAAGAAACTTGACTGCGCTCAAATAGAACGCATCTGAGTTGCCAAGAGACAAAACGGGTCAGTATACAGGTATACTGGTATAAGTACAAGATTTAACTGCCACGTGTTCACCAGACACACACAAAAATACATTTAATTCTTGTTATGAGACAAGACAAGTAGTTCCAACCGCACCAAGATGAATGGGTAGTTTCCTAAGATACGTTGGCATTTAGTTTCTTGCCCGTACACGACAAAATATAAATTGATTATAAAATAAATAAAATAGAAAAAAAAATACAGTAGGTCAGCCCTGCATAAAAAAAAGTTAGTAAGACCCACCATCCTTAGTATAATTTAATCATAAATAACTTGCTGAAAAAGTATAAAAATACACTATTTCATACTTAAATAATTCGAATTGACCAAAACTCAAAGAACAAAAGTTGTACAGAATCAAATTTTCTAAAAGATAGCATAGACGAATTTAGTAGAAACTTAATAGGTTGAGAGAAAAACTTAATAGAAAATCCTAACCGAAATTCGATCGAAAAATCTAGAACTGAAAACGAAAAGAAACTGCTATAAGATGAATTTTTTCGGAAAATTTCAAAGCACAAAAAGTGTTCAGAATAATGTTTTACTTCAGTTTGCATGAAACCAACAAAAATGAGTTTGTTTCGTGAGTTAAAGCAGCCTCTAAAATCTGTATTGTTAAAATGAATCAAAACTACAATAACCAAGATTATCCGATTATAAGTTCTAATCGATCTTTTTAATAAAAAGTTAAAACACAAAAGTTGTCCAGAATCACGTATACATGCCTCTACTCAAATTTCATAATTTACCAAGGTCGTTTACTATTTTCAACTTGTATAAATCAATACAATTCATATTATAACAATAAACTCATAATTAAATTCTTTGTAGCTTAACTCCACCACTTTAGCCTCCACTTCCGGCCTACACATATATCCCATGTGCCTCCCGTATACCTAACACCGCTCCGAAGCCAAACTTGCATAGGGATATCGTCCCGATTTTGACTCACACTCCCTGAATGGTTAGCATATACCTACGCGCATAAATCAAAGCACTCGTCTACTCATGAGAACGAGGCAACAATATATTTACACAACATCTCACTCATGAGAACAAACATAACAATGCCAAGCCTAAGGTATTCAAATTGTAGCGATCCCGGTTTAGATCCTTCTTTCATGTTTTGCCACTTCGACTGGGCCAGTCGGGGGTCGAGCTACCCGGTCAGCTCACGGGGGTCCAGGAGGCAGCGCCCTGGCGGAGGTCGAGCTGCCCGATTAATTTGCAGGGGTCCAAGGGGCAGCGCCTTAGCGGGGTTGAGGAGTAGCGCTCCAAAACAAAAATGCAAAATGCATTCAAAGTTACTTGTCCGCTAGAGTACGGCCGTTTAGCGCTCGAGCGGAGAATGTTTGATTTCAGAAGTTTGACCTGTTTGCAAAAGTACTGGGTTAGTGTATTTGACGCTCGAGCGGGGCATTCCACGCTCGAGCGGACCATGTTATATCAGTTCGTGAATCTGATATTTCATATCACTTTTTCAGTCCTCACTCTCTCTAAAACTCTCCAGAATTCCAGATCGGGAGCTTCTCTCTCTAGAAGTCATATTCTCTCTTTGATTTCTCCAAATCCATTGGGATTTAGACTTAAGTTATTCACCAAAGTTTGTTATCATCTCGAGGGCTTCGTTGTGTGTGGTGAAGATCGAGTTTCAATACCATTGATTTTGGGGGTTTCATCTCATTTCTTCTTCAAAACTTAAGGTAGGGATTTTCTTAGAGTTATGTATATGTTTTTGCAAGATCTAGATGATTTTCGAAATCATCCTTTGATTAGCTTTGAGAAATTGATTGTTGATTTCAAGAAGAGTGATTTTGAAAGAGGGTTTAATTTCTTTTCCTTTCAAAATAAAAATTGAAGTTTTTGAACCATATTGATTGAAGAAAGATGATTTTGGGGGGATTCTTCTAAATATTTTGGAGATGAATGGTTTTGGTGAGAAAGCCTAGAAATTGGGTCTTTTCTTGAAAATGTTGAAAATCCTTAGAAGATGTTGTCATATTTATTTTGTTTACCAAAATAAATGGATGTTTTGAAAATTGTTTATTTATATATAAATGACCAATTTTGTGAAAAAAATGAGAAATGTTGTTTATTTTGGAAATTGTTATCAAATGTTGATTTAGTCTTGAATTGACTAAATTGTTGAGATTGCTCGAAATGTGGGAATTATGTTATTCTCTTGAATGAATTGGATATAAAAGTTTATATATATATATATATATTCATCTTGTGGAATTGTGTTGAAAAGAGGATTGGGAAATTTGATCACAATGACATATTGTGTAGAACAATTGAATATGGAAGTGATGTTGCATTGCATTATTAGGCATACATTGGCATTTCAATTCATTGGACTATGTTAAGTTTTGGAAATTTGCATTAAGAAAAGAATGTTAGGAAATGGGTTTTCATGAAATGGTTTTGGGGTAAATACGGTGGTAAGTCTTAATAGGTGGTGTAGATGAAATTGTTTAAGTTGGCCTGAGTGTCCTTGGTGAAAGACCAGAAAGTCGCGCAGCTAGGTGTTGAGCATTCCGGTTAATACCGGTAAAAATGACAATTGGTAGTACTCGTATAGTCTACTTGCAGACACCGACCTAAGGATTACCAGAGTTGTATTTACCGCCCCCTTTAATTAAATTGATAAATTTTGAACAATTGAAATTGCATAACATCATTGAGCATGATGGTTTTCAAAAGATGAAGATGTGTTTTATTTTCAAAAAGGCATGGCATGGCATGTGCATTCATCTCTTGACACTTGTATAAAATGTATATACTTTGTTAAGGATTTCCTACTGGGCTTTATGCTCACCCTATCGGATTTTTGTGCAGGAAAAGACGTGGCGAATCCGCCTAATTGAGGGCGTGGAAATGTGTGTGTTGAGAGCACTAAAGTTCTCATTTGCTGTGATCCCATTTGTAAGCCAAGGGTTATGTATGTGTGGGTTTGAATAACCATTTTGTGTACCGGGCTTAAGCCTTGGAAGATTGTAAACCCTTGGGGGTGCTTATTTGGTTATTTACTTGTTGTTGAATCAATGTAATATCGCATGAGGAACTATTATTATTATGTAATGCAAGTATGGGAAGTTATATTTGGTTTTCCTTTAAGAGAGCCATGATTGTTGCATTATCATTTGGGTTAGAAATTTGGGGCGTTACACAAATAAATCTCATAATCCTCACTTTTTCTATTATACACTCTTTCTCACCAACACTCAAATAAAACACCAATTCACGGAGTCATGGTGGAGTATAAGGACTTTATCTGTAAGTTCCTAATTTATTTTAATTTCATATATTCATGAGTGTGATTACAATCATAGAATAAATACATATAGAAACTCTAAACCTTACATACACCTCTAACCAAATACTAAAATCAATCCATCATCTATATGCAAATACAAAATCAAACCAACATCAACTAAATAAATCTATATAATAAGGCACAAAGGTTTTTGAAAATGTATGAAAATGTATAAGAGATACATTTTAATTTAATGGCTGAGATTAATCCCAAGTTTATATCAATGGTTTAGATCAATAGATCTCCCGCCCAATCACTTCTCTCCCTAAGCATCGTTGTCGCTTTTCCACCTACCCATGTCTGCTTCCCCACCTTTCCTCTCTATCTCTCTCTCCCTCTCTGTTCTTTCACAGATACATCTTTCTCTTCCTCCTATCTCTTTCATACGCTACTCTCACTTCTCTTGCGATGACCACCGACCACCTCTCCTCTCCCTCGCCGGAGACCCAGACCCGATCCCTCTATTCCTGTCTTCCTCCCTTCATCTCCCGCTCCCTCATCACCCTTCCCCATTTTAGGCATTTGTTTTGCAACAGACCCATACCTTCTTCGATTCAGTGAGAGGAGAGAAAGAGGAGGGCATCGTCGTCCCGCCCTGCCGACGCCGACGCCCTACCCCGCCGTCACCAACAAGAAGGTTTGAAATACATGAGGTAAAAGGTCGCAGCCCACCTGATGAATTTAGATTCAGTTTTGGAACTAAAATTTGACAATAGTAGATGTTGTGTGTGTGTGTGTGTGTGTGTGTCTTTGCCCAGGAATCTGTGATGTTATGTGATGCTGTGTGTGAGTGTGTGTCTTTGACAGTATGTGATGGCTTTTCCCTCCCTGTTCTTCTTCTTCCTTACCCTCCCTCCTCGCTTGCTCCCGAAACTGCACAAAAATCCCAAATCATCCAATTCAAGTTTGTCTCGAGTTGATCACTTTGCTCACTCTTCTCAAACTAAATGTAAACGTTTCATTTTATTATGTTTGATTGCTATCTTTTCTGTATATATACATATAAACATGTCATTATGTGCTGAAGAATAAGATTTTTTGGTTGAAGAATAAGATTTTTTGGAACAGTGATCTACGAAAAAAAAAACCAAAAGTTTACATTGCATATATAATTCAAGAGGTGAATCTACCCCATCAAACTAAAAATCTAGGTCATTTTCTGCATTTTTTTTTTTGGCTTATTGGTTTTGGACATTGAGGGGCACAACTAAAGCGTTCTTTACATTGCATATATAATTCTGGTTGGAGTTCAATTTTTTTTTCTTTGTTCTTTGTGCATCACAAGTAATTGTAAATTGTAAAATATTTAGCTTATTTCACTTTTGATTTTGAGATAAGAATACTTTTTGTTGGGTTTTCATGTGTTTATTGATGTGTTGCATTTATGTTAATGTGTTTGTTCTGGAATTGAATTTGTGAACTTTCTTCTTCCTCTGCATTGTAAATGTATGATGAAATGCTTGAATGAAATTTTATTTTAACAGTAAGTTACATCAATCCCCCCCTTGCCTTGAATTCGCATCATGTCTTCATTTGATGGATTTATGGAAAGCCCACCTCTTTTCAAAGTATTAGTAAATATGTCAACCAAACAACAGAAAATAAAAAATAAAAAAATTAAATATCACTCTTTTGTATGTATAGTTGATTTGATTGCATGAAATTTCTCTCGAATCGATAGCCTCACTTTACTTTTTAATTTCTCTCTCTCTCTCTCTCTCTCTCTCTCTCTCTCTCTCTCTCTCTCTCTCTCTCTCTCTCTCTCTCTGTTGGTTGATCCTTCAATACTTTTGCCATATTGGGAGTCTGAACTTGACTTTGTTTTGAAATGGTGTATTGTGGAAATTGAAATTTTTATAACTAATCTGCTTCATAAGTACTGAAGAATTGTAGTATGTACATCTTTTAGGGAGCATCCATACTAACCGACATAAATTTTTTTTCTTCTCCCTATTATTTTAAACAAAATGACAAGCTTCATCACGTTAATATTTAAAGTACACTCACCGCACACGAAGGATTATTAAGAAAACACTTGATTTTCCGTATATTTTGTTTCATTTCTATAATACAATCATTAATGCCTTTTTTTTTTTAATTGTCATTTAGAGTTTTGAATCTACTGCAAGAAATTCAAGCACATTCAAGCTTTTAATGTTCATTCCTGGATAATTGTTTCATTACTCTTTTTTTTTTTTAATTGATTCCACTCTCCCATTTTGGGTTTGTTTTAATATCCAGTGTACAATTAAAGTAAGGAACTGTAACATCCTTACTTGAAGAAAATGGAACTATTAAAAGGGTTCGATACAAAACCAAGACTAGTCAAGAACTTAAAGCTTATGCTCCTCTTACAATTGTTTGCGACGGTTGCTTCTCAAATTTAAGCCGTTCCCTTTGCAAGCCTCAGGTAAAATTAAACATTTACCTATCTATCTGGATTGATGGATCATACTATTTTATTTTATTTTTGTTTGTGTTTAAGGCTTCAAGGTCGTTTCTTTGTTTCCGGAGTGGTATACTTCAACTGCAAAATTGAGTTGATTTTAGGTTTTCATATCTAGATTGATGGATCATACTATTTTCTTTTATTTTTGTTTGTGTTTAATTTCCTTATATTGGGATTGAAAAGTTTCTTTGTACATTGATGTTTTGATTATTGGAATTATTGGGCTTCAAGGTCGTTTCTTTGTTTCCGGAGTGGTATACTTCAACTGCAAAATTGAGAAAGAACAATCACTAATTATTATTTGTTATTTGTGTTCAAATGTGGTGAGGTATAAATTAACTTATATTCTCATAGAAAACTGCAAAGAAAACTCTTCATTTCAGTAGAAATTAACTTATATTCTCATAGGCATTTTCATTTCAATAGAAATTAACTTCAAATTCTTGATGCTTGCACTTCCAATAGTCTACGTGGAAATTCAGTATCAACTCCTTCAGTGTTAAAAAGAAAATCCTTATTAAAGTCATTAAGAAGTCTTGACTGATAATGCTCTTGAGATTTCATATACACATAAGCTAGAATGTTCTATCCATTACAGCTTTCTTTCAATTTATTTGGAAGTTGCAATATGAATCTATTACCTATTAATCTTATTAATGTTATTTAAGTTATGAGAGGCATCATATTTTTCTGTACCTTGCATATTGCTAGACCATGGCCTACCAAACGTGGTTGCACACAACCCTCACGAAAGAGCCAAGGGCAAGGGTTTGAAACCCCCATCCCATCCATCATTGACCACCTCTCTCAAACTGTCTGAAACTCTCCTATTCTCCCTACCAATAATTGCAACAAAGCTATAAAAAAGTTCAATTAAAAAATATATAAAATGAAAATCTTTGATCCTTTGCCATACATAAAATGAAAATCTTTCTTCAATAAAGCTCAAGTTTTTAGTCATTTTTTTCTTTATTTGGTTTCTTATCAAATGATAAAATTAAAAAAAAATAAATAAATAAAGCTTTTTCAATTTTTTTTTTTTTTTTAACATAGGTCAATACAAAAACAACACAGCAGAAAAAACTAAACCAAATCATACATGCCACAAGCCTAAGAGGTGGGTTAGAAACCCAATCAAAAGGGAGGATGTTCAGAAGATGGTGATGAGCCACCCAATGGGTCTTTCCCAATTCTTTTGCGTAACGCGATTCGATTGAAATCGCTCCGAAAAACACAAGTTTGGTCTTGATTTGATTTGATCGATGTGGGTTTTGGTGTTATTGTCAATGATGTGTCTTTTGGTGACTAATTAGGTAAGTGTTTGTGTGGTTGGAAAATTGGGTAGGTGTTGGATTGAAGAAAAGATGTGATTGCAAGCTAAGCTTTTTCAGTCCCTATCAGAAGTGTTTGTGAGTGAAAGAGATGAGTTGTTTTGGAGCATTCAGATCTTGCAAAAAGAAATCTGAAACTCAAACAGAAGGTAAGGGCATGAATATGATTTTATGTAATTGTATGCAGTACTTATTTGTTGGATGCAAGATTTTATTTTTATTATTATTATTATTTTGGTGTATTAAAGTTTGTGATTTTTTGAGTTATGGGAGATGGGTTTGAACTTTATTGACCTATTCAACTCTTGGTTATGGCCTGAATAAGGATATGGTTCAATTGATGTAACGGTTCAATTGGCACATGGCATGAAAGTCCTGGATGGTCTTTTGTGTACCTATTTAGTTTGGTTCATTCCATCAGAATATCTGTTCTCATGTTTGGTTAAGTAAAAAAAAAAAAGGAATTTACATGGGAAATGAAATCACCATTCACCAATTTAGGAGAATAGCCATTCCATTCTTGCCTAAAATCATTCTAGCGAACGCAACGCAACCTTAATAAATTCTCGTGGAAATATGTGATCCGCTATAATTGTTACAGTGTGGAATGTTTGCAGCACATTTGTTCTTGAATACATAGCTTTGGCGGCACTTAACATTTTCATTTTTCTTTGGTGCCCACTCCCTTAAACTACATCATGGTCAGGGTGTGTGTAGTACAGGATTCAGGTTCAAAGTTTTGTATATATGAACTTTTAGTTAGTGTAGGTTGGCCAAGGTTTATCAGTCATTAAATATCATGTTTAGTTTAATGCATTTCAAAATTTAAGCTTCTGGGGCAAGAACTTTGTTTTGAGAATAACCTCTGTGATCATGCAATTTATTTATTTTTACTGTCGATCACAATTACGAGTTAGGAATCTATTTAAGTATCTATAGCTTGGTGTGCATTGATAGGCCCTTTAGGCTATGCCAACACATCTGAGCCTGCAAAATGGTCCCATGCCAATCTAAATAATCATGGATTAAACTGCTCAAGTTTAGGTGAGCATAATGTTCGCCCAGCCTAGCCTTTATGTTTGCCTCTATAGATTGACATTTATTTACCCCATAAATTCTTCAAAAACTTAGGCATGTTTTGAACTTGGAAAGCATGTGTGAATATGAGAGATGTTTGAGTTTAAAATGAATGCAATTTAATAATTTAATCAATTGAATTTAAAGTACATAATATTATTAAGATGAACTTAAGAAAATCTCCACCACTTATATAATTAAAAAGGACTAAATAATAGTTAAGTTAAACCTACCTATATAAATCCAAATTATAATGTTGTAAGTTTTAACACCCAAAACCTAATACAAAAATTCTGTTATAAATTAAACTGAAAGATCCGTAATAATTCTTTATTTTATTTTATTTTTTTGGTCTTTATAGATTTGCCCTCCTCTTCTTGCAGTAGCAAAGTGTGTTTTGAGGAGAGAAAGACAGAATGAGTGTGTTTTAAAATTTGAAATCTGAGAAAATGAGAGAGCGAGAAAGGACCGTGGGTGGGTGGTGCAGAGTTTTAGGCTTATTTTTTTATTTTATTTTATGTGTGGGGCTCTTGGGCGCATATATAATTTGGCCTCAAAATTTTATTTTTTTTTTTGCAACAAATTAAATAAATTAGATTTTCATCCATAAGAAGAATAATAATTCTTTATATTTTTCAATATTTTTATCAAAAAATGTTACAGATTCCATAAATTATTAAATAAATTACAGATTCCATAAATGTTACACACTCATTTTGATCTTAACAATATTTATAACGTGCCTTTAGGCACGGGCATACACTAGTAATATAATAAGTGATTAGGTTATCAACTAAAGAAAAGAAAAGGGTATCAGAGAGGAGCAAGCCGTGTGCGTGTGTGTCTCTGAGTGAGAGAGAGAGAGAGAGAGATTAATCAAAATCAAGAAGTTGTTTTATCCAAGAAAGCTGAGAGATTGAGAGAGTTAGTGCCGACAGAGAGAGACCGGCGGAAGAGAGAAGAGAAAAGGAGAAAAAAAGATTAGGGTTTTGTTTTGGTGGCTCCATTAGTTCTTTAAATAATTTTTTGATCTTTAAAAAAATATTGTGAGTACAAAACCCACTTCCCTTGATTTATGTTTAATTCGTTGTTTTTATTTATTTAATGTTAGTTTTTTTTTTTTTTTTTGGAACCATATTTATTTAATGTTAGTTTGATTTTGTATTTACATGAAGATGGTGAATTGATTTTAATTATTTTGGTTCGTTGTGTATGTAAAGTTGAGGGTTTTTTTATGTATTTATTTTATAGTTGTAATCACACTCATGATAATATGAAATTGAAATAAACTTAGAATCCATTGATATTGGTTAGATGATGGATTGATTCGTTGTTTTTATTTATTTATTTACTAGTGTATGCTCGTGCCTAAAGGCACGGTATAAATATTGTTAAGATCAAAATGAGTGTGTAACATTTATGGAATCTATAATTTATTTAATAATCTATGAAATCTGTAACATTTTTTTGATAAAAATACTGAAAAATATAAAGAATTATTATTCTTCTTATGGGTGAAAATCTAATTTATTTAATTTGTTGCAAAAAAAAAAAAAAAATTGAGGCCAAATTATACATGCGTCCAAGAGCCCCACACATAAAAAAAAATAAAATAAATAAGCCTAAAACTCTGCACCACCCACCCACCCACGGTCCTTTCTCGCTCTCTCATTTTCTCAGATTTCAAATTTTAAAACACACTCATTCTGTCTCTCTCTCCTCAAAACACACTTTGCTACTTGTTGGCTACATATTTTGTAAAAGCCAATCACAATTCGACACGTAGCAGAGTAAGGGTAATATAGAAAGACTAGTCAAGTCTTTGATCCTGATCATACACGTGGCAGTTAATATTGGTTCTCACGTGATCTGAGTAGCATTGGATCAGTAAAGAGATGCAAGGTGACGTGGCTCCAACGGTTACTCACATTCAAATTCAAATATAGGAGGGAAGCCTAACTGCAAATGATGGTGTAGTGGAACTACTTATAAGGCAACATGATCAGCGATCATGGAGGAGCAGTTCGACGGTTTGAAGTGCAGTTCGAAGGTCATCCTTGACAAGTATAAATAGCAGGGAAGCCCCCAGAAAAAAGCCCCAGACTCAGATCCAGCAAATCAGTCATTTACTTCATATTTTCTTTTCCAGTTTTTACATTTCCAGTCTTTACATTTCTTGCACTTTAAATACCTGTTCTTTACATTCTTGCACTTTAAATTCCTACACTGTACTTCGTGCATAGGAGTAGTTTCAAGTAGATCGTCACTGTAAACCTCAACGAGGCTGAGTTTGGATCATTGTAAGTTTTCATTTTAATGAAATACTTCAGTTACTCGTCATTTCACTGTTATTTTGCTTAATTTCTCCTAAGTCAAGCCACCAGTAAAAGTCCTTTTCATTGAGGCTGAAAGAACTAAAACACAATCGTCTGATAATCGGTTGGCAATTATAATTTCTGTAAGGACTGATTGATCCTTGCTGGCACGCTCGCATTCACAAAAATACCCTTTGAAAGCCAAAAAGCCAACATATATTTTTGGCACGCCCGGTGGGACTTGTTAAAATGGCTAGACGAAGACGACAAGGAGAAAATGAACGCTTGGAAAAAGGCGTAGAAGGAGAGGTAGAAATACCTAATCCAGAGGATAATGTGGTAACACATCTTGTGGAAACTCCCATGTTATCAGAACCTATGGTCGAACAGACCAGTACTTCGGGACAAGAACCATATGTTCATAATATTGGACGAAACCAAGAAATTGGACCATCCACTGTTCCATCTACTCAGCCAACAAATCCATGGGATAGCCTAGTAGATGCTATGGGACAACAATTAATGAACACAATGGAAAGGTGGGCAACATCCTTTTTGGATCGATTGAATAACCACCAACCAACAAACACAAGACACACAGAGGAAGTTTTAAATGTCCTTCAGCAAAGATTGACTAAAGATAAACAGCCTATGCAAGTTAATGGACATTCTAATGGTCAAACTAGTAACCAGAACTATGAAAGACCATCACCTCAGTCTTGGTATGAACCCATTTCGAGGCCTATAGTAGGCCAAAATGCCTCAGTACTCAACAATGAAACCACACAAGTTGGTGGATCTGGTCAAGTACAAGAAACTGGTGTAAGAATGGTTACAAATCCCATGTTCGAAGCCATACCTGGCACTAGGAGGTATAATAATCCCTTATTCGAATTTATACCCTGGGGGTTGGAAGGTTGGCCTGCAAATGGAAGGGACACAATGCCTGTTCCTGTACCTTTCGCAGGTCCTTTCGCAGGACAGACTCAAAGAGGTTAACCACACCCCCAACAGCAACCTACACCACAGGGGCAACCAGTCCCAAATGTACCACCTTATGGACCAAGAGGACCGCAAGCACAAGTTTGTCCACCAAATCCTGTGTTTGTCCCTCCAGTAGTGGTTCAGTAGGCACAAAATATGGTTCCTAGGGACCAAATTTCTGATATTGTTAGGGAGATGTGTGGACCGATGGCTCGGGGGGTCCAGACTCCTGTATACAGAAAACCATGCCCAGAATGGGTAGATAGGGTACATGAATACCCAAGGGGGTTCAGAATACCAGATTTTACCCTTTTCTATGGGACTGGAAATCAATCAACAATAAAGCATATTACTAGGTTTGCTGCTCAATGCGGTGAATTTACTAATCATGACTATATGAAACTAAGATTATTCCCAAACTCTGCAATTGGGGGAGCGTTTGTGTGGTACATCAACCTTACACCTGGCTCCATTCAAAATTGGCAACAAATGGAAGAGGCATTTTATGCCCAATTCTTCCAATCGGAGCCAGAGGTTTCTATGGCAGACTTGGCTAGATTGAGTCAAAGGCCTGAAGAAAAGGCTACTCAGTTTATTGCTAGATTTAAAAGGGCTTGAAATAAATGTAGAGTCATCCTGCCAGAGTCAGAATTCGTAAGATTGGCTCAAAATGGCCTAGAGTTCAGGCTTCGAAAGAAGTTTGACTAAACTGAATTCAGAGATTTGGTGGAACTAACCTATAAGGTGTCTAGATACGAAGCATTGCTAGAGGAGGAACAAGATCGAAATAATGCATCGTACAAGACATATTATAGAGATCCTAATTATGAGATAGATGCAGCAGAGATGTGGGCAAAGAACCTGTGATCTGTGAGGCATTAGCTCATAAGGATACAACAATTGACCAGCAGTTTAAAAAGAAAGACTTTCATAGAAAATACTCTTTCGATTTAACAAAAGCAGATGACATTTTTGATCATTTGCTTGCGGCCAACTTCCTTAAGTTACCAAAAAGAGTAAAACTGTCATCTCCAGATGAACTTAAGGGAAAAGTATATTGTAAATGGCATAACTCTTGGTCTCACTCGACTAAAAACTGCATTGTTTTTCGAGACAGGATCCAAGAACAAATTCGGAAAGGAAGTTTGAAGTTCCCAGCCAAACTGTGTTCGATGGGGATCGACAGTAATCCATTTCCAGAAGTTGGAGAGGCGGTAGCCAATGTCATTACGTCAGACTTCCAGAACTTGTCCTTGACAGAATTGGAAGAAGTCAATGTGCAGATGCATGTTGCTAACCAGACAACCATCAAGAAGGACACCAGAAACCCACCAGCTATTGGACAAGGTTTCTCACACCGGAGGGAACACTCTGATGAAGAATCACTAGATGATGATTCCTTAGAAGCAGCAGTAATGCAAAGGATGTGTCCCAAGTGCAGACTGAGTTATAAATGGTTGAAGGGGCTTCCAATTGATGGGAAGCAATACTACAGGGATGTTCAAAGACACCCTAAATCAACCAACGCTTACAACAAAAGGCCGTATCCGGCTAGTGATAGGCAGCGACCACCAATGGTTGAGCCTGCAGTGGATAGAATGCATGCTAAAGACAAGAGGCCCTTATATGAATCCAAGACACCTAACTATTACAGAATGGAGAGCAGTCATTCTGAAAGAAAACTGGAGAGAGGCTCAGTTCATGGGATCAAAGCTAGAGATTGGCCCCCTAGACCAGCCTCACGCAGGACAAAAAGTGGCTACCCTCATCGAAGGTCTGAATTAGGCTCAAAACATGAGGTTAGAGCCAAACACTTACCTTCACAGCCAGCTTCGAAGATGGCTTGGAAGGTAGAAAAAAGCAGTTCAACATCTGAGTCAGCAAGTTCGTGGGTACCTGGAGTCCCAGACTGGTTTGTAATGCAAAACAAACCTAGAGAAGTGCCTGCCCGGAGAGATGTTGGAATCCAAGGCAGGATGGTCAAGCCTCCTTTGGTGGCTCCGAACAATTGGGTATTGCTTAAACACCCAAAGACAAAGGAACCAGGTATGGTCCCAGTCATTTCGAGATCACAAAGGAGAAAGATTCAGCGCAGGTACACTCAGTACCAGAACGATATGAAAGAAAATGGAGAGAGCTCTTCATTGGTCCAGACAGAAGAAAAGAAAACTCCAAAGTCAGACCATACTCCAAAACCAACTCTACAAAGCAAAGTGGGTTCCAGCAGAGAACAATTGGTCAAGGTTCATTCTGAACTAAAAGCCAGAGAGAAGTCTAGCTTAGCAGGATTGGAGAAAGCTCTGATGGAGAGTGATAGCGAGACAGAAGAAGAGATTGGCATAAGCCAGAAGAAAGAAATGATGGAGGAAGAAATGTTCGAAGCCTTCATGGCTGAGCAAACATTTTTGGTTGAAAAACCAATTGAGAAAGATCCTTCAAAGGAATCAGTTAACAACAAAGTGCCAGAATGCAGCATGGAGGATGCTGCTGAAGTAACTGAACAAGGTGGCCAAGGGAGGAAGCAGGTACAGCCAGCCATCCAATTTGGCTCATTTCCTCCAATATCAGTCAATATGGTACACATACTGCCTCATGAGTTCCAGGCTGGAGATGGGGACCAAGATGTGGATCCTATTCCTGTCTCTAGTGAAGACTCACAAGTAAGTATGGTACAAGATGATCCTGGAATGGCTACCCCAATGGAAACTGAGTATGAAAGTGAAGAAGAGGTGAGCATTAACCTCTCGTATCCTTTTGAGTATCCTTCGAATTCTATGACACAACATGTCAAGCCGTTGTACATCAAGGCTTTCTTCGATGGGATACAACTGAACCGTGTCCTGATAGACAATGGGGCAGCAGTGAACTTACTACCGAAATCTTCTTTGAAGAAACTAGGAAAAAAGAATCCCAGGTTGATTCCAACCAACACAACCATCGCTGGCTTTGCTGGAGACAAACAGATGGCTCAAGGGATTCTACCCATTAACTTGAGTGTGGGAACCAGGGACTGCATGACAGTATTCTTCGTAATCGACAGTAATGCTAAATACAATGCTTTACTTGGGAGAGATTGGATCCACACTAACAAATGTGTGCCTTCCTCTTTGCATCAGAAAATTATGATGGCCTTAGGCAATGGAGAGACGGAGGAAATTGATGCAGATCCTCAACCCTTCATAGCCTGTGCAGACTTTGCAGAGGCCAAGTTGTATATTGAGGGTGTAACACCACTCAGTATACTAAGGAAAGCTGATGGCTCAGCCGAAGTGACGGCTGATGAGGAAGTGATACACCTGAAGCACTTAGTCCAAGAAAGTGTTGATGAAGAGATTGTCATTAAGGATGACAATGATGCCTGGTTGTAGGCAAAGAGATGAAGAACAAGAAGCCAAGTCTTTGGCTCTAATTAAATTCTCAACATTGGACGTAAAAGCGATAGTCTAGAAAGTACAGGAGCAAGAGAGAGAAGCCATGATAATTGGCTGTGAACAGGAGCAGCAACGGGTCAGAATTTTGACCCTTGGCAAATACTGTGCATTGGACATTGAAACAAAAGTCTAGGAAATACAGGAAGAGGATGCCTTATGGACAGACTTTGTCTATGAGGAGGAGGGCAAAGATGTTGAACTAAAGAACCTAGGAGCAGAACAAGGCGAGAAGGTTGTTTCGAAGGTAGAAGAAACCAAGCAAGAAGCCTCAATAAGTTCTCAGACACAAGACCCCTTAGAAGAAGTAAATTTAGGGGAAGGTTCTATGCAACAGCCCACCTATATAAGTACTTGTTTGAGTGATCTGGACAGGGACCAGTTATTGGTTGTTCTAAAGAAATATAAAGATTGCTTTACATGGTCTTATAATGAGCTACCAGGATTGGATAGGTCATTAGTGGAACATAGACTCCCTATGAAGCCTAATTTCAAGCCATACAAGCAGAAATCAAGAAGAATGAGTCCAGAGGTAATTCAGAAAGTCAAGGAAGAGATTCTTAGACTACTCAAGGCAGGTTTTATTAGGACAGCCAGGTATGTTGAATGGCTATCTAATATTGTGCTTGTGGTCAAGAAGAATGGTAAAATGAGGGTATGCATTGATTTCAGAAACTTAAATCTAGCAACTTCAAAAGATGAGGATGTCCACAAGACAACATTCAGGTGTCCTGGAAATATTAGCACCTTCGAATGGGTTAAAATGCCATTTGGCTTGAAGAATGCTGGGGCTACATATCAGAGGGCTATGAACACTATCTTTCATGACCTCATTAGAGGATATTTAGAGTGTTATATTGATGA